>JAOBAT010086827.1:5441-18318 GCA_026413305.1 Hydrozoanthus tunicans
CAGGGGGTAGTAATGGGTCTAGCATGGACCTCTATGGGTGAGTAGCATCAGGGGGTAGTAATTGGCCTAGCATGGACATCTATTGGTGAGTAGCATCAGGGGGTAGTAATGGGTCTAGCATGGACCTCTATGGGTGAATAGAATCAGGGGGTAGAAAAGGGCCTAGCATGGACCTTTATGGGTGAGTAGGCATGGACCTCTGAGGGTGAGTAGCAACAGGGAATAGTAGTTGGTCTAGTTTGGACATCTATTGGTGAGTAGCATCAGGGGGTAGTAATTGGTCTAGCATGGACCTCTATGGGTGAGTAGAATCAGGGGATAGTAATTGGCCTAGCATGGACATCTATTGGTGAGTAGCATCAGGGGGTAGTAATGGGTCTAGCATGGACCTCTATGGGTGAGTAGCATCAGGGGGTAGTAATTGGCCTAGCATGGACCTCTATGAGTAGCATCATGGGGTAGTAATGGGTCACGACCTCTATGGGTGAGTAGTATCAGGGGTTAGTAATGGGTCTAGCATGGACCTCTACGGATGAGTAGTATCAGGGGGTAGTAATTGGTCTAGCATGGACTGCTATGAGTTAGTAGCATCAGGGGGTAGTAATGGGTCTAGCATGGACCGCTATGAGTTAGTAGCATCAGGGGGTAGTAATGGGTCTAGCATGGACCGCTATGAGTTAGTAGCATCAGGGGGTAGTAATGGGTCTAGCAAGGACCTCTGTGGGTGAGTAGCACTAAAGGGTAGTTATGGGCCTAGCATGGACCATTATGGGTGAGTGAGTAGGCATGGACCTCTGAGGGTGAGTAGCAACAGGGAATAGTAGTTGGTCTAGTTTGGACATCTTTTAGTGAGTAGCATCAGGGGTAGTAATGGGCCTAGCATGGATTTCTATGGGTGAGTAGCATCAGGGGGTAGTAAAGGGTCTAGCATGGACCTCTATGGGTGAGTAGCACCAGTGGCGTAGCCAGGGTTTTCGAAAGAGGGAGGGGGTTCACACTGCGTCGGTGATCATCAGATTGTTATGGCGTTTTCGCCACTTGTTGTTGGCTGTTTGGTTAAAAAAGGCTTACAAAGAGTAGGGGGGAGATCGCTGGAACCCCAGGACCCCCTGGCTACGCCCTGTTTCATTATGGGTGAATATCGTGGTGTATTCACCAGTGTAACAAATGTTGCTTTAAGAATGTGGTTGCTAACCATTTGAAAGATATTTTAAAACTAACAAAGCTCAAAGTTTTAGTTAGAAACTCTTTTCACCCCTTTGGCCTTCATCAAGGGTACACTACAACTTGAAAAATATTTCCTTTTCTTCTTTGATTATTTATCACCCCCAAACAAACACTTGCACCTCGTGCAGTTAACTTTTAAAATTGGCAATCACAGTGAATTATTACATCTTAAGTGGTCAGAACTTTAATTCACGGCCCCAAGAGTAACAAGTCACACACACACACACACATACTAACTGTTCAGCAACTGTATCACCCAAAATGAATAGGTTCTTTTATTTTATTACAGACTTGAATATTGTGTCTTTTCTGGTGTGTAAAGTCTTTATTATATGGCCAGACAGAACCTTACAATCTGTTTGGCTGCTGAGGGAATAATTATTTAGTAATGGCGGCAATTTTTTTTTACTTTACCGCTCCACTGTTTTCCGTCTTGTTGTTTAAACGTGTAATTAAACTATGAAAAAAAAACCCAGATAACTAATGACTTATTAACCTCATTCAGTTGTTCTTTACTGGAAAATGTCAGATCTCGGTCATGTGGTATGATGAACCACGCTACGCTCGGTCCGTACGTCAAGACCTCGGTCTGAGATTTGCCAGTAAAGACCATGCTATCGGTTAATAAGTGTAATATAGCGTTGAGAAGTCTTCTTCACCCGCTGACTGATAAAGACACTGACTTTGTATCATATGCTGTGCAGGAGGTTCGACTTTGTACATCGAGACAACTCTCCGCGAGCCCTTACCCAGAGGGGGTGACAAGGAAGGCGGAGGCACGGCCTCCCTGGAAGTGACAGGACAGCTAGGTGACGTCATGAAAGAGAGTGCCAAGATTGCTTACACGTTTGCTAAGGTCAGTTGCAACAAATTTTACTTTCTTTTTCTTCCTCTTTTTTTTATACAGTATATATTTGTGTAGTTTGCTGTTGTGTAGATAATAATTGCGACTTTTATTTCTGTTCCAGGGTTTTTTGGGAAAAAAAGAAGCAGATAATAACTTTTTCAGAAATGCGGCAATTCATCTCCATGTGCCCGAGGTTAGTGCACCAGTCTTTCTTTCTCTTAGAACACTTGGTCAAAGAACATTAGTTAGGAACAATAAGAATATTAATAAAAGGACTAAGAAAACTTAAGTCGTAGTAACAGATTCTACTATTGAAATGTAGCAAGTACAGTAATGCAACCTTGTTTTTTGTTTATTTTTGTTTGTTTTACGACATTTTGACTCGAGTAGTTATGAAGAACAGGACCTACGGTTTAATGTCCTCATTCGAGAAGACGCAAAGGTCCAACCGTTTGCAGATGTTAGAGCAAAGGCAGCACCTTCTCTGCAGTTGTTTTAAGAACTTTAGTGAAGGTCAGGCACCGGGAATCGAACCCGGGTCTCCCGCATAGGAGACTGGCGCCTTACCAACTGGGCTAAACAGGCGCCGGTTAAGTCTTGTGGTGAAATTTAGGGGGTTAGCACTGTGCGTAAATACTACCAATGTACTAACAGCATCTTCTACCTGTTTCCGCTTTCCAATTAAAATGACAAATTTTCTTAGTATTTCAAGTACTGTTTTAAATTCTTTATAGCTTTTACCTTCCATTTCTTTTTCAGGGTGCAACCCCCAAGGATGGCCCTTCGGCCGGCTGTACTATAATCACTGCACTCCTCTCTCTGGCCCTGGACAAACCTGTGCGCCCCAACATCGCCATGACAGGAGAAGTCTCACTTACAGGAAAGGTTTGTATGTTCGAACTATTATAGCTGCTGCCAAAAGAACACTGGTGTGACGTACCCTTATAGTGGAAGCTCAAATGACGGCCAGATTAGTAACTTTTCTCCTTGAGCAAGACACTTGTTCCAGTCAACCCAGCTGTATAGTAGCTTCTGGTGGTGGCTAGTCCGTGATGGATTAGTGCCCTGTCCGCTTTAACACTACGGAAACTCGAAATAAACCCCGAACTACTGAAGAAATCCTTTCTTGAGGCAAAGGGCCCTTCAGGCCCGTACTTATCCTCGATTTCCGTAGTGCTAAGCGGTTGAAAATCTTTGACTCCCCCAGGACAGAACACTAATACATCACAGGTTTGCCCCCAGTAGAACTGGTACTCACTTATACAGCTGAGTCGAAAGGAACAAAGTCAATGAAAGTGTCTTGTTCAAGCACACATTATAGTGGTCTGGTCGGGGCTCGCACTCGCGACCCTAGGGTGACGAATAGAACACGCTAACCGCTCGGCCACTGCGCGGCCGAACCATTCTGTCAATAGGTTATTGTTACTACCTTTGTTGTTGCTACTATTATTATTATTATTAATATTAATATTATTATTATTATTTTTATTAATATTGTTATTATTATTATTGATATTATTATTATTGATTGTTACTATTATTGATATTATTAAGAGCAGCGTACAATTTGATAACTGTAATACATGACGCAGAATTTGTAGTTCTTGTCATAAGCATGTGTTTCGCCCCATTAAGTCTTCAGTTCGTTGTTGTTTTTATTCTTCCTTATGGAAATTTGTGGGAGCGTTTATGATATTTAGTCTTATTTTATCATTTGCAAAATTTTTACAACTAGATCTTTTTTTTCTAGTTTTTATGTTCGGTGGTCTACCTTGTAGGGAGCTTTGGCCTGTTGTAGTCTGCCTCACTGTATAAGTTTCGAGTTATTTAATTTGTATACAGTGGAATCAAAGTAAATAATCAAATGAGTAAATAAAAAGCGTTAAGTTACTGCATAGGTGCCACTTGAAACAGCAAGTTCAAATGCCTTCTTTTGCAGTGTAATATTTTCTAATACAATTATTATGGAAAACTGGAAAAATAACAGCATCTTCTTGAAATTGCGGTTTATGTTTCGAAGACAAAGAAAAAGATAAGATCATCAAGGAAACCAAAGTCCAGACATTTACGAACGGGTAATTTCGTACTACTAATCTGTAAGCTTTTTCTACGTTTAAAAGTTGTGGTTTTTCTAAGTAAACTTCTGGTTCTCTGGTAACACGTGATTAGCAGCAGATGAACACTTGATCGGCACGTGTAGATGCAGAAGCTAAAGAACCAACCAATATTAGTGTATAGTATCTATGTGCATTCAGTGACTTAGGTAAAACTGGTTTAATTTTGTTCTAAATAGGTTTTGCCAGTTGGCGGAATAAAGGAAAAAACTATTGCAGTAAGTCTTACTCACTAGTTACCTTGATTAACTCAACGTTCTTAACATCGCGTTTTAGTTGATGTTGCGTAATTAAGGTAGTATCATTGCCTTTAGGGAGAGTTCATGAACTCATCTTGTCATGTTTTGCTAGTTTGCATGTATCTATCTGTCTGATACCGGCAAAGCAGCTGCCAATAGGGTGTCGGTGATTCCCTAGCATGCATGAAAAGCATTTCCGTTTGGTTTTAGTGAAAAACGCCCTCTCCCTGCTCTCGCCCCAAATTTCGGGCGGCTTAAAAACGAAATCTCACCAAAACTATGCAGACTACTCCTCTTTCCTACGGTTTTACATTGCAAATTGTTTTCTCGTTTCACAACGTGAAACTGCCAAAAGAATCAGCTCTATTGCCTTGTTCGAACCGTTTTGTTTGCGTATTTTGTAAAATTATTCAGTAGAATAAAAAAAATGTGTTCCTTTTTAAGTAATTTAATAAAACGCTTGTATTTCTTCGATAACAAACTACAGTTTCGTGTTGTGACGTCAGACGTCAATGCAATATGGCTGCCTCCACGGGATTGGCTAGTACTTTCTCAACTCATTTTTGCAGAATACTACTAAACGAATCGTTTTAGATAGTACATTTTTGGAATTTCAAACTGTTTTTTAACATGTAAGAAAGCAATTTTGAAGTGAGGTTTTTCTTTTACAGTAAGCACCGAGTTCGTTATATCTCAGCTTTGAAATTTGTGTACAGGTAATTTCTGAATTTTACGAGAAAAATTAGTGAAACAGAACGCCGTTTAACTCTAAAAAGGGTCATGAGTATACCTGTTCGTTTATAGGCTCGTCGTGCTGATGTGAATTGTGTGATACTACCGGAAGGGAACCGAAAGGATTACGCAGATTTGCCTGATTTCGTTAAGGAAGGACTTGAAGTACATTTTGTGGCCCACTACAGCGAAGTTTACAACATTGCGTTCGGCTCGTAGCGAGTGTTTTCATGTTCAACAATTGGGCATTTGACTGTCAAGTTGCCGAGCCAAGTGAAGCAAATGAGAGCAGCCACAAGGAGATGACCGTTTCGCTCGTCGGTGTCCAATATTGATACGAAATGGAATCCCATCATCTACTTCAGTTCTTTCAGACGAAATCTCCCATTTTATGCAGAGAATTCTATTGAAATATTTTTATGTGGTAACTTACAAAGTCAGTTGGCGCTTTAAGGAACAGGATCAAAACAAGCATTAAATTATCTTCTGGTAACACCACCATTACAGACGGAAGTTGAAATGACATAAATTTGGTGATCCAGTGGTGTTTGCCACAACTGCTCATGCGCAATGAGAGAACCTCAAAGGAACAGAGTTGTAAATGAATTGGAACTGAAGATTCTTGTAACAGCCCAACAATTTTTTTAAGGCCAGGGAGGGCTGAGGTCAGAAGACTCCCTCCCTTCATTTAACACGTTGCAGGCGCCCCAATTTTCTTCCCTTTATATATTACAGACAGAATCTACAGCCTACATCAGGCACAGTGGCGAGAAACCAAAAAAACCTGGTGAAAAGTTTTGTTTTTCCCAGGTATGTTCATCAGGGTGTTAATTGGTGTAATTGCTAGTAAAAAAAATCATTCTGAAAAATATAAATTAAGCAAATGTAATTCGTAACAATAAACAACACACGTTTTTCTCAGTAGTATCATGTGTGCATGTACTGGTTTTGGCACACGGTTCATGCATGTTTGCTGTTAGAGAAGTAGTCCTAACCAGCTGAAAGAGTCACTGTTGGTCGGAGAGGGACAGGGACGTAGGGAAACTCCCTGAACTCGACGACTTCATTTACTTTTTCATTTATTTTTGGATTTTTAATTTTGTTACATGTTTTTTGTAGTCACGCGATTTGCAGTTTGACATATTGTTAATAGAAAACGTGTGCGTGCACCGAGTTAAATCCTGTACCGGAGTTAGTCTTTTCGGAGAAGAGTCCTACCGGAATAAATCCTTGCTTATATCGATTAGTTATTGGAAGGATTTTTTACAGACAGTACTTTTTCTGTCACTAGTTTTTTATTTCTACTCCAGTTATTTTGCGACATGAAAACTCCTAAAACTTGCACCATCTATCTTTTAATTCCGGTTTATTTAGTCCCAGAACATTATTCATGAACGAGCATGGAAACTTAAGAACAGTGGCAGAGAATGTAAGCGACGCAGGGATTCCTCCCCAGTCCTAGGAGGTATCTCCCCGGCGTGTCCGGTTCGGTTTGAAGACGATTAAATACTTAACCCGTCTCTTAGTCTGTGTTCGTCCCTGTGTCGTGCAACCCAATCTTCCCCTATGAGAGCAAAGAAACAATAGTAGACTTAAAATAAAAACTTCTAAGTTTATCAAAGCAAAGGTATTTTAAACCATTTTTGTCTTTGTCTAAATAAACGGAACTACCAATGCAAGCAAGACAACAGTCCCACTTGTAAGCTCAAGTTCAGTTTCATCTAGAACTTTTTAACTAACCGCTATCTGAGGAACACAGTGACAAAGTAAAAAATCTACATGACGAAGGCTTGGGTCCTGTTCCTGTCCAGACCATATAGCTAACTTTCGCCATGTCGGCACAGTTGCCGAGGTACAGATTCCACATTCAGAAGGGTTGAACTCATTTCAGATGTTGTCAACAGCTACGCTACTTGGTCAACGCTGTTGCTATTAGTCCCTCCTTTAGTAGCCTTTGTTTGAATCATACTAAATGCCTAAATAGTCCCTCCTGTGATAATAGGCTTTGGTTCGGTTCCGCCCCGGACTTTATAGCTATATGTCCATATAGTCCCTTGTGTGGTAGACTGGTTCAATTCCGTCAGGACCTTGTAGCTAGTTGTGTCTAAATGGTCCCTTGTGTGGTAGACTGGTTCAATTTCATCCGGAGCTTGTAGCTACATGTCCAAATAGTCCCTCGTGTGGTACCCTTTGGTTCAATTTATTCCGGACCTTGTAGCTACATGTCCAAATAGTCCCTCGTGTGGTAGACTTTGGTTTAATTCATTCCGGACCTTACAGCTACACGTCTAGGTAAAGTGCTAATTATACGCCTAGAAGCGTTGGGTTTGTTCCGTTCCGGACCCAATCAACTAAAATTTCCAGCTAGGTATTAAAGATAATCTGAATATTCGTGAAGAGTGGAATACTATATTAGATTTACCCACCTTGACATTCGCGACTGCAATAAAACTTTGTTCCTTTCCCATGACATCTTAACAAAAAACGTAGGTAGATTCACTGAGCATCCTTTTACGTATTTGACGTAACGTACACAAACAAAGCAAACTACTAAACAAACTTTATCTAAATAAAACGCTTCTGTTAGAACCTTGTTGTGATGAACTGAGGCCTTTTTTGTTGTACAGATATCAGTTCGTAATCAATTTTTGAAACTTTGTCTCATCGAGGCTTATGTTCGACTTGTACCAATTTCAAAAAAACATTTTCATTTAAGTACGTTGAAATTCTTCAACTAGGAAAAAATCTTAGCAAAGAAAGTAACAAGCTGTAATCTTCCTGTCCCAAAGACCGAATGAAAGTGACTTATTTGCATACCTTTTGCAGCTTTTAAGAGATTCTCTATACCAATAAGTATAGTTCTATGTTACAAGTAATATTTTTTTCATACCATTATCTACGAAAAAAAGTATAAAGCTTTAGAGGCGATAGTTTTGTCATAAGTAAATGAATCGTAACGACCTTCTCAAACTCCGTTCAGTAATCAAGACTCGTGAAATTGAAAAGTACTGGAGCAACTCTCTCTCTCGCTGCTTTCAAAAAAAAAAATCAGGAACGACTAAGGATTTAGTAGAAACTAACTAGCAAACTATCACGAATCCTGAAATCTGATTGACTAATCACGAATTCTACAATATGATTGGCTAATCACGAATTCTACAATATGATTGGCTAATCACGAATTCTACAATATGATTGGCTAATCACGAATTCTGCAATCAGATTGGCTAATCACGAATTCTACAATATGATTGGCTAATCACGAATTCTACAATATGATTGGCAAATCACGAATTCTACAATATGATTGGCTAATCACGAGTTCTGCAATATGATTGGCTAATCACGAATTCTGCAATCTGATTGGCTAACCACGAATTCTGCTATCTGATTGGCTAATCACGAATTCTACAATCTGATTGGCTAATCACGAATTCTGCAATATGATTGGCTAATCACGAATTCTGCAATCTGATTGGCTAATCACGAATTCTGCAATCTGATTGGCTAATCACGAATTCTGCAATCTGATTGGCTAACCACGAATTCTGCTATCTGATTGGCTAATCACGAATTCTACAATCTGATTGGCTAATCACGAATTCTGCAATATGATTGGCTAATCACGAATTCTGCAATCTGATTGGCTAATCACGAATTCTGCAATCTGATTGGCTAATCACGAATTCTGCAATATGATTGGCTAACCTACTCAATGTCTATTGAGCGATAGAGAGCGAGCAGCGAAACTGCCAAAGTTTTTGAAAAAAAAACTACGGCGGATTCTTTAAACACCCCCGTTTTATATCAATTTAAATTCGTAAATAAATTAGTATACTAGTTTGTTTCTACTAAAACAACGAGACTACTCGTAGTCGCTTTCTGTAAACTGAATAGTCAACTCTTCTCTCGCGCCTCGTTGACTATTGACTCATAGAAAAGCATCCACAGAAGTAAACCGTTTTTTTTAAACACGAGGTTCCAGTATAAAAGGGCTGAACCCAGGGGTTTCACACGTTCAGTTGCCAATCATCCGCGGTCGAGTTAACATCTATAAAGGCCTGTGCTCTCTGCCAGCTGTGGCGCGCTTTTTGATTCCTGTTTATTTGCACTTAGATTAGTTTCGCAACATCAAAATAAAGCAAACAATCTACAGTTGTGTATAGCTCATTCCTGCTTCTGAGCCTTGCCGTGACGATACTCAGCAGATTTTATTTTATTAGTGTTACAACTATGAATTTTAGTTCCTGAAGCGAAGTTTCACCGAATAAAATAACGAAAAAATGCGGGCCTCGATCGACGTTGTTTGTCTAATTTCGTCTTGCAAAGCACGCGCGAATTTCGAAATGCTCTGGCGATAAGTTTCGTATGTCTTAATTCTTATCAGCAGCCTTTCACGACTTACGCCTAGTAGAACGGTATTATGCCAATGTCTTCATTTACTATTAAAAAAATGAAACTGTTTCACGATTATGGTCTAAATGACCTCGATTTTTTGAAAGCGGGTTATTTCTTTATCAATGGCCGCCATTATATTTCAAGTTTTATTCAAATTTCATGAAAAGAATCGAAAAAGGGGCGGGCCTAACCCTTTTATACTGGAACCTCGTGATTAAAGCCAAACACTATACTACTTAAATTAATATCTCGCCCAAACAACCCTTCCTCACCTTGCACATTTCTTAAAACTCCTTCTGCTTGGTTCTACCTTGCGGCACTTGGCGCATGCGTGAAGCCTAGGAGTGCGGGGTAGCTTATGCGCTCCCTTTAGTGTCTCTTTCTTCGGTCCATTCTCTACTTTCCCATCAGAAACTTTTGAATTCGCTAGTCCCTCACTCCGCTTCCTTCTCTGTAGTTCCTCAAATATCTCGTTCGGATGAGGTTTTCCCAAATGGAATTCCTCAATGAGCTTGGTGAAGCTGCCGTCTGCTTCAATCTTCACCGAAGCATCAATTGAACTATGCGTTGAATCGTCGTCCATCCAACTAGTTCGGATTTTCGACTCCCACTCTTCCTCATCACTGTCGGAAGACGCAACACGAGTGGACCCCCCAGAGGATTTTTTACTTTCCTCGCGAAGTTTCCTCACGATGGCTACAGAATCGTCTTTCTTGCCAGCTTGGTCATTTCTCTTAACTGGCGAAAATGACGCCGAACTATCTTTGAAGCCTTTTGAAACCGAACTCGATAGATCATTCAGTAAGTCGCTGGGTTTCCCGAACTGTAACACACCTAACGGCACTGCGTCCTTACGCATCTTTGCAGATAGTTCATTCAGACTGATGTTTCCATCATCAGCATCATCGTCGGATAAGAAGATCTCTTCCATTTTGGTTAAATCAAAAATACGAGTATTTCGTGGATACACTTTTGATTCCATATCAGTAGGGCACGTGATCATAACAGCAGTCTTGAATCCTTCCTTATTGCCAGCAGATATAGACTCGGTTGAAATCTTCTCAACGTCCTGACTATTATCTTCGTGTTCTTTAGGGTCTTTTTTCGACTCTGTGTCCTTGGCTGATTTGTTACTTTCCGCTTTATTCGAGTTCACACTCGTATCAGCTTTCTTTTTTTCTGAGGGTGTATCCTTGTTGGTGCTCTCTTCACTTGATTTTGTATTTGTCGGCGGGTCTGCCCTGGTTGATTTGCTTTTCGATTCTGCTTGCTTTAGAGAGACGTTTTCTGCTGCTTCTTTGTCTTCAGCCTCAAGCCATCGCTTTAGATACCGACAAACAGCGCCACCAAACTTAATGTGCAGTGGAAGAACACAAACAACCTGTTTCACAAGGTAGAAGAACATATGGCAAGGTATTGAAGTATTTACTAGCTTCATTTTCTAAAAACAAAGCAAATTCTCTACCGGTACGAAAACCTAATTGGATTAAATATTCTAGCAAAGAAAACAGATTCCACGAAGCAAAGTTCAAATATGCTGATTAACACGGAAATGCCCAAAACTGGTTTCCCATTATGGATTCTTAAAACGAAGTTTGGCTTAAACAAAAAGCATTTTGTTTATCTCAAATCTTTTCATATTTCATTGTATTAGAGTTTCTTATCTAAAAAATTTCTTACTAGTTAATGTATGAGACAAGCTACCTCGAAACTAGTACTGCCTCTTTAAACTGAACAAAGATAAAACGACCAATTTGTAGCCACAGTCACTAAAGCACTGTCAATACTAATCCGTTTTCGACAATCTCCGTTTTCATTTTATCAAAAACTAAACACATAAAGTGATTACGAACACAGATATAAGCCAACATCTGTTTCAGTCGTGACCAGGCTCGAGCGTATTTGTAGGCAAGCAAGAACGAGATTTAGGTAAGCGTTTTCGAAAACCTTCATTTTTACCCGTCCACACAAAAACGCTGTACACTTTCAAAAACCGTCATTCAGGAAACTGTTTTCGGAAACCTTCATTTTCATCGTATAAGTGTGGACGGAAGCAAAAACGGACAAAAAGCACGGGTTTTCAAACGAGAACGTATTTATTGTGGACAGGTCCTAAAGCAAATGACACTCAATGTTCGTAGGGAAAAAAACCTTTTCCAGATACATCATCTCATCCGATTCCTTTCAACCTGAAAACGGCCGATGAGATCCTTACCTTAAGGCACACCCCCTCTTCAGTTGGGTTGCCAAACAATCTTCGAAATACCTCCCTAAAGCATTAAACAGAGAATGTAATCTATTAGCTCTGTGTACAGAACGCGAGAGATGATAGTATAAAGAAGTCATGTATCTTTTATCAAAAGTTTTGACAATTTTGAGGAGTTTCAAACAAACGCTTTAAATAAGTCATGGATACTAATATGTCAGTTCTTTGAACATAGTTTTGAGAGCGCTTTTAAAGGGTATTAAATATTTAAAAAGGGTGAATTTATATAGCGCCCTTTCCAAATGGATATATGCTAAAATGCGCTTTGCAATGATCAGTTTAACCCCAGCAGACCGAAAGAAAATAGTACTTGAACTGATGCTTCAAGACCCCCGAGTTCAATACCAAATTTTTCCAAAATTACCAGGGAAATAAGAATCCAGATTTCAGAGATTCGTGGAAATCCCCAATCATAGCAAAGTCTGTACCGTCCCAAATTTTTCAATTTTTTATTTTGTTGCAAAGAACAAATTCTTAAAGAACATTCTTTGACATTACCGATGGTACTAAAATCAAAATAAATTGCTCAAAACGAAACAGTTTTAATGTTGATCTTAATTTGTGTTGGCGTGACACGGGCACTGACAAGAACACTGACACGGGCACTGACAAGAACTCTGACACGGGCACTGACAAGAACTCTAACACGGACACTGACAAGAACACTGACACGGACACTGACAAGAACTCTGACACGGACGCTGACAAGAACACTGACACAGACACTGACAAGAACACTCTCATGGGCACTGACAAGAACTCTGACACTGACACTGACAAGAGCTCTGACACGGGCACTGACAAGAACACTGTCACGGGCCCTGACAAGAATTCTGACACGGACAATGACAAGAACACTGTCACGGGCCCTGACAAGAACTCTGACACTGACACTGACAAGAACTCTGACACAGGCACTGACAAGAACGCTGACACGGGCACTGACAAGAACACTGACACGGACACTGACAAGACCTCTGACATGGACACTGACAAGAACACTGACACGGACACTGACACGAACACTCTCATGGGCACTGACAAGAACTCTGAC
>JAOBAT010086838.1:0-18309 GCA_026413305.1 Hydrozoanthus tunicans
AAAAGTAGAAGATGGTTCAACTTTCTCTGCAACTTGCTTCGCAATTTTTCGTTGCGTAGCAAGTTGCAGAGAGAGATGTTACACGCGAAACTTTCTCCGCAACTTGCAACGCTACGGCATTGCGTTGCAAGTTGCTGAAAAAATTGCCTCGTGTAACAGGGCCTTAAGTTCTTAGAATGTTTTTAATTTTTGGGTAGTTCTTATAAAAAAGGTTCTTAGAAAAAAGATTATATCGGCACTCGCTAATTTAAAGTTTACGGCTATAACTTTACAAACACTATTCCAGGCTTTCAAGCACACCCAGGTGAAAAAGTAGGAGAAAAATATGACCAAAATTATTTTAAAAGTAGGACAAAAGAAGGATTTCGAGGGGGAAAGTAGGAGAAAAGTAGGACAACTGAGGGATTAAAAGAAGGACTAACAATGCAGCCTTTTGCACAGATCTTTGAAAAAGTACTGATGAACTGCTTCTGGTCTGCCTTTGACTCGTTTCACTGCTGGTATGAGTGTGAGCCATCTGGACTGGACATGCTAGATGAACATTTATTCGTCAAGAAATCTTCCTTGCTACATGTGGTCCAGGCTTTAACCCTGAACGCCTGCAAGGCTTACTCCCCCCTATTCCTGCATGGTACAACCTTGCACACTTTGTTGAAATTGCGGCATATAAAAAAGTAGAAAAAAGTAGGAAATAATAGGAATTTCAAGACAAAAGTAGGAATACTAGGAGAAAGGTCAAAAAGTAGGAAGTAGTAGGAAAAGTAGGATCACTTGAAAGCCTGACTATTCTTTTTATGCCTGCACAGTTTATTCTGCAAGGTCCACAACTTGAGTCGACTTAAAATCAGCAAAGAATACCTTGACAACACATCTTTATCAAAAACATCTTTAATTACATATTGGAACAAAATGTGTTAATTATATCACAAGTACACTTTTGATGCTTAAAATGTCTTAATTTTTAAAACTAACTGATGACATTGCATGACACAATCCTAGGAAGAAAAAGAAGCCATTCTCAGTAAACTTACACAAACAAAAATACCATTCTTGTTTGATTTTGTACACATTTTTTGGCTAGGAAGGACAATTACAACAAGTAGAGATAATAAAGCATCTTTTTCACCTTCCAACACATTCATCCCAGAAAATTGGTTTGAATGCCCCAACTGGGATTCGAACCCACGTAGGTGTGATAACCAGATAAATTGGGGAGTAGTTTGGTGTTTATTGTCTGGATCAATAATGAGGGTTTCAATAACAAGCCAGAGAAAGAAACAGATTGATTGATTGGTCAATACAAGGAGTAAGGAAAGAGTGAGACCTGAAAAACATAAATACAAGGTGAAATCAAAAAGTAGCAATAATATTTGAGGCAGAATACAAAACAAACTAGTAAGTAGGCTAGGCTAGTAAGTTTCAAAGGTTTTCTGTGCAAGTATCAAGAAGCAATAAAATGGCAAAGAATTTAAGTCGAGTACAGAGTTCTATTTGGGAGCCAAGAAAAACTCGTTACCATTCTTGACAGATGTTGTTCTTACTGGCCTGGGCCAGACAAACTCTTGTCCATGAACTTCCTCTTCACGAAACACATCCACCACTGCAAAAAGAACAATCACTTAACTCGAGAAAGAAAGTGTGCAAAAAAACAGCTTATTATTGTTTGAGCGTGTTATGGAATATAAAAATTAATTCTAAATGATAAAAACAACTAGAGTATGAGTTCGAATTTTCTCAGCCCGCTGCCAACTGAAAAATATACCTTACTTCGTAACTGATCAAACTTTTGATAGTTTAAATTTCTTTGACAAATATTAAGTTTTAACTTAAAAACACAGCTTTGCTTGTTACAAACTGTCTTTCAATCAAAAGAATACTCTATATATAATACTGTGGTTACCAGTAATCTCTTAAATAGAAAATGAAGTTGGAGTGCTTGATAACACAGATCAAATGTTATTACCCATTGCAGATTTTCTTACATCATTCTTAAGGTGTACACCTGAGGCTGGCCATGAACTAACCTTTGAAGGTTTGTTAGTCTGTGGATCAAACACCTTTTCTACTAAACGTTGGCCAAGCTCCTGTCTACATTGTGTCAAGTACAGTCTTGTGGTATCTGATACGGATACAACAAGGAAATAGTAATTTATCAATCAACTCTGTAGTAATTGTTGTATAAGAAAAACCAGCATTGTATTTACTCCAGATTAGTATTACAAAAGATCTAAATGTATATCTAGTTTGTATCAGTTTTCTTACAGACATGTCAGAAATATCAAAAATTCTCACAGTTTAAAAAATAAGTAATTAATCTAATAAGTTGTTAACTTAAAACAAGTTAAAACTGCTGACAACATTTCCTTGTCCTCGAAACATTATCTTTCTTGAGAGAAAATTTTGAAAAATACCAAACAATCTATGCAAATGTTAAGTTTAATAAAGAAAATTTATTCAAAATTGCAAAATATTAATCATATTAATTAAGAATTAGTAGCAACTATTCCTGATTGCTACATACCATTGCTCTCCCACTAAAAAATTGAGAATTTTATAAAAATTTCCACTCAGACCAAATGATGTTGTTAAAATAAATAAACACATATTTTTTACTTCGGATTGTATATAGCTCTACAAGTGATAATAAATAACAAAATTATAATAATATTAATAATAATGGTTTTATTGACACTCCACTAGGTGCCTCTTCCTTGTCAAATCAACCAAACATTGGGTCACAACTCTACTCTTATTGATAAATGTTTCATGTTTTTTAGGTCCCCTAAATAACAGTCAGGAGTCAGATTAGATCAATGGCTTAAGGTCCCTGGAGATGGGCAAAGTGGTGAAAGAAGGCAACACACAGTCACAGTTCTTACCATAAGAGGCAAGCTCTTGCACACTAGTTAACCTTGTATGGCTGTGAAAGTTGACGCCCTTTGCAACTGACTCGTCTAAACTGGAAACATGGCAGTCATTTTGACTTGTCTAAACTGCAAACATGCTAGTTACCTAACAACTTACAAAAATATATTTAACATGAAATCCTTGACTGGTTTCTATGGTAACATGGTACAGTACCTGCTTCTGATCTGTCAGCTGGTTTTGAGTACATCGCATTCAATGGGAACCCTCTATCACCAGGAATATCAAAGTTGGTGATTGCAAGAGTTTGCATTTCTTTCTTAGCATCAACTTTGTTGGTACTCTAATAACAACAACAAGAAATCAATGCATTGCCATTTCCACCTGCACTATACCCCCTAGGGATATTGCGGTTAAAAATGTAGATGTAGAACTTAATCACACATTACAAACACTAAGACAGGATACAACTTTTTTGTGCAATTACGATGCAAGCCAAAGTGATACAAAACATGAGCCTTTTGGCATTTCAGTTAGATGTTGTCATCAGTCATGACAAGAAAGATATAAACATGTAAAGAATATATCCATAAAACAAAAACACACAAAACAATTACAAAGTAATATCAACTGATTAAGAACTTCAATCTAGTAGTTTCAATGAGAAGGAAAATTAACTTTTAAAATATAAGTTTAAACTAAATTCCCACTGTCAGAATATTTTAACATGAATGTGCAATTAAGTAAGCTGATGCAAAACAGTTTAAAAGTTTAACTTAAAAATAAAAAACAAGCCACATGGTAAACTCCAAAGTTTTAAATGTTTTAGATTTATCTTCAGTTGATATTCTCAACTAGTACCCTTCACTACTTCTAAATGCAGCCATAATGGATTTATTTAACTCATCAACTGTTACAAACAAAAGGTTTCTAAATAGTTGACAGAGAGTGTTTATCAAAACGTACAGTAAGTACTGTACTTACTCTCTGAAGCTTCTTGAGACATTCTGATACATAAAGTGTTAGGTAGATCAACACGCGATCAGCCTCACTCTATAATAAAAAAAACACAAAGAGATTAATCAGCACTTTTAAAACATGCTTCCCCTCAGCAAAGTTAGCCATACACAGCCGAGCAAAAACACTAGCACCAGCCAACTGTAGCCTCCAAAACTAACTGATTCAGACTTCTCAAAACTGGCCAGCTGGCGGCCAAATGAGCTGCCTCTTTCAGTCATTTAGACACCTCTTAAAAGTTGAAAAACCACTTCCAACTAGCACAGAAGAAAATTAATCTCTACCCAAGAGTCTTAGCTTCCACATTTTAAACAAGAAATATCATGGTTCTGTTGAAGTCAGTTCTAGTTTATGAAATCAAACACAAATTATAGCACAATTTGGTGCATTTGGTGACTTTGAGGGCAATGCAATCAAGGTTTATAAAGCACTGCCTGACTCAGGAACCCTTAGTATAACGGGGTTTCAGTTAGTCTTGCTCATTTGGAATCCAGCCGCTTACATTGAAGCTTTAACCTTCTCCTCAACAACAACAACAACTTTATTTGCACTAATTACAACTACATGTATATAAAAAGAGAAAAATTTTTATAAATCAGATGTAGCGCTGGATATCAGAAAGAGCTTTTGCTAAACGAGTCTGATAACCATTTCGAAAATTAAATGTCAAATAAAAGTTGTAAGATATTAATAGAAACTAGAAGTTATAGCATATAATATACACAACTGCAATAATAACTGAGCCCATGATCAATTTATTAATGGACAAAAACAAAAGAAAAAAAATACAGGGAAACAAGAAGAAAATATGAGAACCAGATACTAACAGAAAGGTAGGCAATGCATATTTAATAAGCTCCTCCAGGTTATTTTGAGAACCCTGCTGATTATGGCTGATAAAATAAAGGTATAAAAACTTTTTTGGTGTTTATAAAAAAGTTTTAGGTCTCCATCTGTCTGCAAATGTTAGAGCAAATATCTTATTATTATTATTTACTTTATAATAATAATAATATAACAATATTATATTTCTATAGCGCCTTTTCCTTTAAGTTCAGAGGCGCTTTACATAAAATCGTAATAATATAACCAGCCATTTTAAAAACTGTTTATGAAAACTAAAATCATTTGTTTAAGCTAAAACCTAAATAATATAAGTGTGTAAAAATTTGATGAAAATGTAATACATTAAGAATATAGATAAGATTATAAAAACGCTAGCTTAAATAAAAATGCTTTAAGTCTTGACTTAAATGTATCAAGGGTGGCTGAGTGCTTCTGCTGTCTGGCACCTGGTTCCAGAGTGTAGGGGCTGAGATGGAGAAGCCTCTTGCACCAAAGGTCTTAAGGTTAAATTTTGGAGTTGAAAAAGTTTCTTTGTGGAGGAACCGAGGTTTCGCAGTAGGATGTAGGGTTGCAGAAGATCTTTTAAGTACTGTGGCGAGTCGGTATTAAGAGTTTTATAGGTTAGTGTCAGGATCTTAAAGGTAATTCTGTGTTGAACAGGAAGCCAGTGTAGTTCTTTTAGAATAGGTGTGATGTGATCATATTTGCATAAATGAGTGAGTAAACGAGCTGAAGAATTTTATCATGATAACTTAAAAATGTGCTGACAAGATGACTTTCACTTTAAAAGTGATTGTGTCCTAATTCTACAGTATCTTTGCTTCATTCCCTGGATTACCTGATAATTTTTTGTAATGGGGGTCTGTTGATACCTACAACTTTTGTACTTACCTTTATTTCATAATTCTTGAAAAACACATTTGCCTTAAAGAAATGTAGGGTCTCATCAATAATATCAGTACTTCCATCTGAAACAAACAAAAACCAAAATGACTATTTCCACAGGCTATTTATGCCAACTTAAATGAGAAAATATAAGACAGAAACAGAGAAGTGACTCCTTGCTAAAGGAAACTTAAGCTTATAAAGTTGTAAGTATTAATTAAGTATTAATTAAGTATTTAAAGTTATCTAATCATATTCAAAAACACTGTTTACATTTTAAGAATGAAATGTAAATAAAATGTTTTCAGCTTTGTTTTAAAATTGGCCAGGCAGGTGGTGTTTTGAATATAAGCAGGACGCTCGTTCCAGAGTTTAGAGTTTAGGCACAGCGATGGAAAATGCGCCATCAGCAGCACTTTGTGTTGCTCTAGATAAAGTCCTTGGAATCTCAAGTTGTAAAAGAGCTTGAGATCTGAGGCCAAGGCATTTTATATTTCTTTGGCAGATTAGTTTGGATAAGTAGTTAGGGCCATTTCCATGGATGCATTTGAAAACAATGGTGAGTAGTTTGAACTTGATTTGGGCTTGGATAGACAGCCAATGAAGATTTTTTAGGTGGGTTGTGATGTGGTAGAACTTTGGAACTTTCTAAAGTTTATTTCACCCCTTGTCAAATTCTAATCACAATTTAGTTTATACTTTCGAATTTTAAATGTTCTAGGATCTCTAAACTGTACATTACATGTTCTTCTCGGTGCTATTATAATAAGCAACACCCTTGAAACAAAGTAAACTTGACTATGGTATCTTGAACTTTCTTTTCGAGATCAGCAAATATCACAAAACATCTCAATACTTGTATGACAAGTTAGAAACTTGCATGGTTAACAACAAAACAAAAAAAGAATATTAATGACACAAATAAAACATATTCCAGAGTTAAGAAAAGGTTGCTTAAACAACAAAGATAAATAACCTCCTTGAGGTGCTGGTCCTTTGAATTTCGTATTTAGAGGAAGCAGCGCCATTTTGCAAACTGAAGTTGGAGCATTGAGTGACGAGTGGTAGGCCTGAAAAATCAATATGAAATAAACAAGTTTGAAAAAAAAAACATAAACCTTCAATTCTCCAAAACCTGTAATACTTACTGGCATTTTGAATGACTTTACTGTCAGCAAAACAAAATGAACACAACACCTAAAGCTGCAGGAAGTGATCAACCTTCACCTCCCCTTCCCTGTTGTCCATATATGGTATCAGTTTGAAGTCTATCCCAGAATGCAACGAGAACACTGGGTTTTATTCTTTCCCGGTAGCTTTGGGCGGAGAGGTTGATAGAGAACTAAGTTTCAAAACCCTTCCCGCGCATTTTGATTAGAAAGAAATTCGGTATTTTTTTCTGTAAAGTCTTAATTTAAGGTAGAAGCTCTTTAATTGTATTACACTACTTAGGTTCCACTACGTGTGTTCCATTTTATGTTAACAAGAAGTTGGAGATGTAACATTGTTCAAAGTTTTGTCGACATGCGAATTCGAACCAAAGTTTAATGCGCGCTCGATTCACTTCCGACCGAAGTGAATTTGATTGTTTACAATGGAGACGAAAGAAGGGGTTGCTTACACGATCAGGGGGATAAAAGTCGTGTTCCCTTGCAAGGCCTATCCGACTCAGCTATCAATGATGGAAAAGGTAGGGTTCTTTATATCAGCGAAGTGCACGCAACTTCAAAAGAACTAAAGATGGGACTTTCTGCCAGCATGCATGGGGTACAAGGTGACAGGAGGAGACACCAATTGTCCTGGGTCAGAGAAAGAGATTTTCATATTTTACTTTACGGTTTTCAAAAAAAGAGAAATAGTTTGAATAGTATGAGGCTAGAGGTTGTCGAGAGCTTATTGTTTCGTGTTATACACTCTTTATATCACAGCATTCACATTTGGAACATATTCTGGGTTAAATTTCCTTTCTCGCCCATACTTAAATATGCATACAGTAATGGCAGCCAACTTCACATTTTCATTTAGTGTATGGTCGCCAAACTCCACATTTTCGTTTCGGGAATAAAAAGATATAATCCTTACCCAAACCCTAAAAGTAGTGATTTTGAGAAATTTTGGTTGCTCGTAAAGCGAGGTTTACCTCGATAGTATGCGTAATGAAGTATGGGTGAGTAAGGAAATTTAGCCCTGTTTCTGTGTGCCCTAAGAAGTCCTGCATTTCGGGGCAATTTTTAAATTTTCCCTCAAAGTCCCTACTATTTTACTATTTGTGATCATGATTTAGTGTGGCTAGATGGTACATGTCAGTGAAATCCGCATCAGGAGTTTGTATGTGAACTAGTAGTAATTCTACACTGATTTCTTTGTGTGTGTTTTAGATTATAAGAAGTCTTTCCCAGCAGCAGAACTCTTTGTTAGAGAGTCCTACAGGAAGTGGTAAAAGTCTTGCACTACTTTGCTCATGTCTGGCTTGGCAAAAGGCAGAGTATGGTATGTGTTTTGAGAAAGGCTTTTGTTAAACTATTTGGGAATGACTCAATGAAGCTCCTTGAAATAACAATATTTGTGTATTTATTTATTTGTAATTCTGCATAAGAATTTTTTAAGAATTGTATGCAAATGAAGTAGATTGCTAAATGTCAGGAAAGATACTGTGAGCTATTTTTTAAATGACTCCATTAGGAATGGCTTTAACATTGCATACATTTAATTTACAGAGAAAAAAGCAAAAGAACAGGCAAAGAAAGAAGCTGAGTGTATAGGTAAGTATGTACTACAAACTCTATAAATAATGTACAGTAGGCCTGGTGTATATTTACTCTGTTTGTGAGGTGGCCACCAGACTTCTGATTGGGACACTGATTTGATAAAGTTTATAAATTAGTTATTTTCCCATATTTTACAACTTAGGATTTAAGCAACGATCCAAATGTAGTTATACTGTACTTATTACTCAAGCAAGGGCTTGACATCCTGTTATGTATATTGCTAAGCAGGGGCCACACTTGGGTTTTGCGACACATGACATTCTATGCCTAGTCAAAATAGGTGCCCTTGCATGCTACTTAAACACAAGGTTTCAGTGTAAAAGGGTTAGGCCCGCCCCTTTTTCGACCCTTTCATGAAATTTGAATAGATTTTAATGGCGGCCATTGATAAAAGAAACAACCCACTTTCAAAAAATTTAAGGTCATTTACACCATAATTGTCAAACAGTTTCATTTTTGTTAATAGTAAATGAAGTCATTGGCATAATACCGTTCAACTGGTTGGTGTATGTTGTGAAAGGCTGCTGATAAGAATTAAGATATACAAAATTTATCACCAGAGCAACTTGAAAATCGTGCATGCTTCACAAGGCAAATTAAACAAACAACATCGATCGAGGCCCACATTTTTTCAATATTTTAATTCAGTGAAACTCCACTTCAGGAATTAAAATTCATAGTTGTAACACTAGTAAAATTAAAATCAGTTGAATACCATCATGGCAAGGCTCAAAAACAAGAATGAGCTATACACAGTTGTAGATTATTTGCTTTATTTTGAAATTGCTACACTAATCTGAATGCAAATAAAAAGCGAATCAAAAAGCGAATCAAAAAGCGTGCCACAGCTGGCAGAGAGCACGGACTTTTGTAGATGTTAACTCGACAGCAGATGATTGGCAACTGAACTTGTAAAACCCCTGGGCTCAGCCCTTTTATACTGGAACCTCGTGTTTAAAACCAACAATGAAGAGACAGAGGAAAGCCCTATATCCAATCTGCACCCTGGGATGCAAATGTATTTGGATAATGCATTTTCCAAAATATTTTGCATAAAAATTATACAGATTTCTGTGCTAATGCAAATCCTGCTAATTGTTAAGTGTTCAGTCAATCTGATTACATTTACCTGCATGTCTTTTTATGTAAACAAGAGGGAGTTTCTCAGTACTCTGAAGTCCCTAATAATAGTATAGAGCGGAATATTGGTACAGGGTGGGAAAATCATTCAAAATTTATATTCGCATAGGATGCAACAATAGAATTGGGTGGAAAGATTTCAAATACAAATTTGTAAAACAAACAGTAGTATTTTATTATAAAAAAGTATGAAATAACCTTTTTTTTCTTGGAGATGGGTGCTGCTTCTTGTCGAAATCAAGGATTGATAAATGTCAACACTGAGGAATGTGTCCCAGAGCACGGACAGTAGAAGCGAAAAATTATTTAGGGGGAGTGCAGTGGAAGTTGTAATAGTTCATTATGAAATATGAAATTCCTTTTCAAAGGTTGCTGAACATTGTTAGCCAGGAAACTATTGGGGGACTTGGCCTTGTTCTGCTGCCCATGCAGAAGAAAAATATTGACAGTCTGTAAATCTCCAGTGGAGATCATGCTTGGCTTTAAAAACCCAGAAATTATTAGTTTTACAGTCCCAAATAAGGTCAGCAATAAAGAGAGGAGATTTAGGCTAAAATAAGTAATTCTATATAATTTTTATTATTGAAGAAGAAATTATTGATTCACATGTTGAACATGTAGTTTCACCTTCTTCGACTATAAATCCAAGATTCACTCTACCATTAATTTTTACTATTATTAGGGACTTCAGAGTAACTTTTAATACTGCACCAAATAAATATGTATTCAGTAATATGATTTTGAGTCAAGACAAGTTTGAAAACCAAAAAGGCAAAAGAACTGCAGCTATTGGGGAATAAAGTTTTTTTTCTGTTTATTTAGCTCTGTTTGACTGGTTTTGGTAAACATGCTCAAAATTTAAAGGAAATGCTTGGATCCTAGTCAATACTTCGTGGCTACCATAAACCAATCCTGTAACATGTAGTTTCACCTTAGTTAGTTTTATTATTTACAATAGGAAATAAAATTACCATTTTTCTTAAACAGATTTGTGTCAATCCCAGCCAGGAAGTACAGGGGCAGACCCTTGTGAGGATACAAATGTGAAAGCTTTTGGTGAACAAAAGCAAGAAAATGGTTTGTGTGCGTTGCATTGCTGCATGGTTATATATGTGTAAGAATGTTTATAGTGCCTGCACTAGGTACTTATTTAAATACAGATTTAGTTATGAAATTATAACATTTTTTATAACTTTAAACCTTTCTTCCCAAGCCAGTTTATCAACATCTAACTTCTCCTTACATAATTCATACAAAATAGGTTGTTTTGTAATGAGTAAATGGAACCTCGTCAAGCACAGAAAACTACTCAAAGATAAAAAGCAAAACTCTTCTAAACCGATAACAAGAAAGTATGGGTTATAGATGGGAGGACTTAGCAATACACCATTTGGCATATTTTTGGCCAAAAGGATTAACAAATTAAACAAGTTTAAAAAAAACCCATGGGTGCAAACACTTTCACAGAAGCTACTACAGGAAAAAAAGTGGGACAATTGTGTTTTCTTAATAGTACTGTATAAACTATGTTTTCCTAATTTAGCTTAAGATATAAAGATCGGAAAGCCTGGAACTCTATCGACTTTAATTTAAAAACAATCTGCCAGTGTAAACTATTTAAAAAAAAGATCAAAGAACAACTGATAAGATCCTATCTCTAATTCATTTCCCAAAATACAAATATATTAACTTCATCCTAGTTTTTCCGTCACTTACTTTCTACTTTATCTTTAACCTATTCTATATTATTTATAAATTTAGTAGATTAATCCATAACTTAGTACTTGTCTGTTTTCTTTTTGTAATATTTGTTTTTAGTATTTACTAGATTCGTTCATGTTTGTACAATGCTTTTTTTTTCTTTTTTTACACTTTCAATTGAAATTGCCTTCACCTTCAATCAGACTGCATTAAAACTGTATAAATAACCTTTAGTTATACAGTCTCCAGACTCGACTAGTTTTACACTACTTCTGGCGACCCTGCACTTTTAATTATGCAATGAGTTTTTTGTAAATAGTTATTAAGACAAGGTTTAAGTGCAAATAAATGATGTTGTTGTTGTTGTTGTCCTAAAGCTGACTTCCTAGGCTTGGCAAGGCAATTTTAACTGTCAATATGACAAGTAACCAGAAATTAATGAGTATACACATCGAAATTTTATTCATTTTCAAACAGTAAAACTAAAAATTATGTAGTTTAAGTTTTATCATTTTTGAACTGAAATTTTTGGAACAGATGGCAAATATTTTAAAATAATATTTAATTGAATAAAATTATAGATCAGGGTTAAATTCTTTGAATTGTTTAAACCATTTAACCCTTTAACCCCTAAGAGTGCCAAAAGACGAGTTTGTAAATTCTCCCAACTTAAGTCCATAGTGTTCCTATGAGAAGTTTGGGAGAATTTCCTAATTCATCTTCCAGAGTTTTTGGTGCATGATCAAATCTCATATTCTCAGTACTAACCAGCTTGTTTTTGTTTACTGTAAAGATAATTTAGATGTTGACAAATGCCTTAGGGCTGAAAGGGTAAAACAAATTTTACCCACAAAAGTTTATGCACAGTTTTAAAGAGTTGGTTTTTATACAATCATGTGCAGATGTACAAGACCAGGCCCAACTTGGAGCTGGTGCAAGTCCGTCTCCTGTTAGCTCGTCCAGCAAGCAAGAGAATGATTGTTGTGAAGTTAACAATCAAATATTACTTGACCACTCATTTGCAGGTGAGGTTTCTATTTTTTGAAGTGGTTCATGCCATAGTTAAATGGTGAACCTTTAAAGACAAAAATAGGTAACCTGAAAATTTTTAAAGTCTTTTTTAAGTGGATAGACATTGCTATATGAGAAATAGTGGTGAAAAAAAGTTTTTCCAAATTATTTTTGGTTCTTGAAATATTAATATTTAGTGTTTTCAACTGATGACGTCATTAGTGGCTATGACAAATTTAGATTTTTTCTAAGTTCTGCTGCCAATCTGAAACTTTTGGATGAGTTTTACCCACATACGGTGGTGAGAATGTTAGGAAAAGTTGAAGAATTTTCTCCACATGCCATATACATCAGTCGCTACCTAATTCCTGAGATCCAAAGTTGTAATGTACATTCATTTGTGAAGTTTGGGGCCTGTTTGGAAGGGTTGGTCAGTTTGTTAGGTTGATCAATTTCATAAAGGGAAAAACTGAGTACTGTATTTTTTATTTTAAGGAAATCACACAGAAAATGATTCTGAAGATGTGGATTTCCAAGCCCCAAAGAAAAGATTTAGAACTCCTGGTTATCCTCAGGTAAACTTCAGTTTTTTTGTAACACACCTACTTGTGTTTACCATTCCTTGCAGTCTGGCATAATTATTACTATTGTAAGTTACAAACGTGTAAGCAAAGTAACACTTTTATTTTCATGAACCCTGATGTGTCCATTTCAGAGGCCTCATCCAGGAGTTTTTAAGTGATGTTTGTAAGAAAAATTGTAAAATATACTTTGTAAGTGCAGATTAAAAACTGTCATAGTCAGTGCTGTGGTAACTGCAGAGATGAGTACACTTGCCAGCTCAGCCCATCTCGTAATGACCAAGTCGAGCTACTGCTAATGGTGTGACTTTGGGTGTCTCTAAGACATTCAGTGATGTAGTATAGTGTCGAAGAATGTGTTGGTAATGCACAACTTCCGATATGAACAAAGTTCAATCAGAGTCTGCCCATTCTCGTTCATCTTGTCCATTCCAAAGTGCCCGAGGCAGTCCAGCTAGGAGTCATGGTCTCCTCCAACTCCAGTATTGAAGTCCCCTAGCAGCATCAAGTACTCCTTCTCTGGTATCTTGGCCGACTGTCGAGCTCTTCTTAGAATTGATCCTTGACTATTTGAGCCAGAATCCGCCTCTATGCCTCGCTTGTGTAATCCAAAAGAATGCAGTGCAGTAAATTTTTTTTACTAACTTGGCCATAGGAGTTTCCAGAAGTTCCACTAGTAGTCATTCCAACTGCCTAAGAGGCTGGGTTTTCCAGTTTTCTGATAGGTTTACTTCTAGCCTTTTCCTTATGACAGGAAAGGAGGGTAACTGTGTTGCGCAGCACTTTCCATATGTGAGCAGGACTTCCGGCCCTAACCACATTTGGTCCTGTTTAAGGATTGGTGAAATGTATTCCCTGGCCCAAGGGTTTCTGGTAAAACTGGCACTTGGGTTTCAGGCAGGAATTGGCTGCCGCAGTGTTGTTCATAGGACTTTCAAAACCCTCATAGTTAGGTTCTGGTTAAGTCTATGTCCAGGTCTGTTACAACACTGTTTCCAGATGTTGATGTGTTGATGACTCTCATGTTTTCTGGGTTTCTTGAGGTACTTTCTATTACGTACGAAAGTTCCTGATGGCAAGCTATTTAACCTTTCATGACTGCAAGCAAAAATCAAAGTTCACAAGTTGACACTTCAGGAGATGCTGTTTGCAGTTGATGCCATCCTGGCATCACACTCTCAGGAAGGTCTCCAGAGACTGATCAACTGTCAGGTACATGCCTGTAGGGAATTTGGCCTCACCACCAGCCTGAATAAAACAAATGTGGTGGGTCAGGATGTTAGCGAGGCATCAAGCATTTCCATTGGAGACTACAACCTTGAAGTTTTTGAGGACTTCACATACCTCAGATCAACTATCTCCACCTCCAGCAGTCTGTCTCTTGAAGCTGAGATCAGCAAGCGAATTGGCAAGGCAGCATCCACTGGCAAGACTGCCCAAGAGGGTTTGTGAGAACAATGAACACATAATGAGGTTCTCCGTCAGGCAAACACCTTCAGCATTTTTGCACTTCTGTCCCAGCGACACCTGCGATGGCTGAGCCACATGTTGTATGGAGGATGGACAGCTACCAAAAGACATCCTCTATGGTCACTTAATGCTACGCTTCAAAGACATTTGCTAGAGGAATATGAAGACTGCCGAGATCACCCTAAAGTTATGGCAAGCTACTGCAGACAACCGCAGCAACTGGCTGTGTACTGTCAAGGCAGGGTAAGAAAACAGAGGACAAGATAGAACAACAGCTGTAGAACAAAAAGCACCAAGAAAGCTCAAGAGCAGCTTTGCCCATTACTACAGAGTCCCTTCCTGTGCAGGCACTGCAATAGATGCTGTCACTCAACATCCGAACTGTTCAGCCACACCTGATGATGTTCAACCACAAATTCTGAAACTGACCACTCTGGAACAGTCCATTGTCTTTGGAGACAGAAGGAAACTACTTGAAACTGTCATTTTTTGTTTATTTATCATCCATAAAATGTCATTTGTGGCCAAGTCATCGTCTATAAACTGCCATTTATGGTTTGGTCATCCATCATCTATGTTTTATTCATCATCCATAAACTCATATATAGGTAAGTCATTATCTATTTACTGTCATTTATGGTTAAGTCATCTGTAAATTCTAATATTTAAAGGTTTTGTCATCCGTAAATTGTCAATTACGGTTTAGACAAATGTAAACTGTCATATGTAGCTTAGTCATCATCTGTAAATTGTCATTTATGGTTTAGTCATCATCTGTAAATTGTCATTTGTGGTTTAGTCATCATCTGTAAATTGTCATTTGTGGTTTAGTCATCATCCAGGGCTAAGAAGCAACGACTTGATGAGGATGACCTAGATGCCACACCACCACCAGAATGGACTATGGAGCTGAATGTGCCGAAACCTCCTAGCACTCCAAATGGAAAGGACTCCCCCGATTTCATGAAAAAAGAAATAGAAGACATTAAGTAAGTGCTTTGTTTAAAAAAAAGTTTAAATTGGAAGTAGTAGGAGCATCCCAGGAAACTTTCTGCATTTTTTCAGAAAACTTTTAGGAACACTGGCTAAAACCAACCTTTGAATATCTACACTTGCAATGACATTGTTCCTTTTTTGTGTAGCGTCTTCAGTCGCATTATCACCAGAAACTTACCCTTGCCCTGTGTGTTGTATGAAATTAACCTCAAATACAGAAGTAAGGAATGATGAAGCAGCACTGTTTCTGAAAATGAATGGCTTAAAACCATCTAGTTGATTCTAAAAGTATGAAAAATACATCTTTTACTGAGGATTCTGCTTAGTAAGCTTTGGCCACACAAGTATGTTACAGGACATGACAGATCAGCTATGTAATCAATATATCCATACAATTGATGTGAACTTGAAATATTGGGGTTATCACAGTGGAAGTTCTTTTTCTCCCTCTGATCTATTTATTCTTACTTACATTGCATTTAGGGTTCCCAAGATTTACTTTGGTACTCGTACTCACAAGCAGATAGCACAGATCACTAGAGAGCTGGGAAAAGCAGCTTACAAACATACAAGGTACATTATAATGTTACCATAAAATGGTATGCCAATACTAAGCTGAAATGTGGATCCTGATGTTTGTGTAGGTTTCCTGGGACAGGCTTTTACAAAAGGTATCAACTGCACAACTGTCTAAACCCAGTTCATTCTTCATATGTGTGGTTGAGTACTCACTTTGTGAAATTAGTGGAGGGGAAGGTTGGTTAATGACCCTTGTTTTGAACTCTTAAGGCAAAGCTTTCGAGGCGTTATTTTTTGAAGACTGTTAAACAAGCTTTAACAATCCAAACTAAGTTCATGTTGTGCATCTTATCAACTTTTCTGCTAAGTTTTGAGATTGAGATAAGATCTTAACTAACCCATAGCAATTTTTTGTTTGTTTGGACCGGACCCTAACTCATACTCTCGAGTCTCGTGTGATTAGATATTTTTCAAAATGGTAAGTAAAGTAACAGTTTATATTTGTGGTGAGAAGAGAATGAGCTAGTCAAATCGCAAGTCAACGCAGTGAATTCCTAACACACAAAATGAGTAGTTACACATTAGGGACTGACCCAGGGTTGACTTTCTACCCTACGTTCTAGTTTCCAACCTTCCAGAGATTAATTTGAGCTGCAACTTTGGAATGGGAAAGTTTTTCCATGAAAAATCTAAATAGTACATTTCAAGAACCGTAAATTTTTCCTTAGCGTTCTAACAAGTTACTGCTTGAGTTTTAGTTTAACCCAGGCCCAGAGCAGATAGCCATCTAACTTGCATAGAAAAAACAACGTGCTCCTCTTTGATTTAAAAACAGAAATGAAGGTTGTGATAAGCTAGCTCAGTAGAAAATCTTGACACTTTTCTGAGGAACAAACCAGTCTTGCTTTAGAATGACACACCGTTTACCTTTTCTTTGTTGACTAACTAACCCAATGCTAAAGAATTCTTTCCAGAAAATGCTGTCACATTTATTTTATGTGACACGAGAGGAGTAGAAGCTTATAACGATTTGAAACCCTGTTGTTTTTTTTTCTATGTGCAGAATGTGTATTCTGTCAAGCAGAGAACATACTTGCATACATCCCAGGGTTTCCAAAGGCAAAAACAAGAGCGAAGAGTGCATTAAGTTGCTGGATGGTTCCACGGTGGGTTTCAATTCCTACAATCCTAATCCATTCTTATTTCGTTAAAAAGTAATGTGTGTGTATGGTGTATATTTTGTATATTTTTACAAACAACAAATATGTGGCGACAAATTCAACTCATTTCCAACTACAAATTTCATGAATTTGGTTTTCAGTGCCATTTGATGGCTATCTTTTAAGCCCTTGATCCTATTCCTTCCAAATTTCAGCCCAGGCAGTTTGTCGATATTTAAACTCTCTTTTTGTAGTACATACGAAGTAATCATAATAGTCTTTACGGCCAAGTTGAAAAGCTAAACCAGAAAGAATTCACCAAATACTACAATATAAACACACGCGAAAAAACAAGAAGGTGAAGAAAGTCTCAGAGCAGACAGAAGAAAATGGCTAAACAACCGAACGGATGACGCTCGGAAGGCAGCTTCAGGAAATACAAAGTTCCCACATGGGATAACCAAGACCATCTGTAACAAAAATTCCTTTAATAACACTGCCGTTAATGATAACGGTTCTGGTTTAGTTTTTCCACTTGGAAAGTGTAACAGAGTAGTATCAACAAACCAAATGTTGACAGTCCAGATGGAGTGCCAGGAAAAAGAAAATGTTAACACAGAGCCCATTCACAAAGAAGAAATCAGGCTAGCATTGAACCGTAACTTTTCAAAGCAGTTGGCACTGATAATGTTTGAGCTAAGGCTTCTAAAAGCAGATGTAGAAACATCAACCAATATGCTACATAAAATCATATGACCAGGAAACTAAAGTGGGTGAAAAGAAACGACTGTCAAGTACCCCAGATAGCAATGTAATATAAGGTGCTTTACAACTGGTAAGATGTTACGTTCCTTGGTAACCCAGAGCAAAATTTTGAGTATAACAGTCATTGAAAGAACAAAGGATGAAGCAGATGCAGTCCAGAGCAACCACGATTTGGATAAGGACAAGATATCACCAAACAAGTGTTCATGCAATGCAAAATAATGTAGCAGATAGCAGACGCTTTAATGGTAAACCTTCCTCGTTAACTTTATGAACTTCAAGAAGGCCAAAGCCATTCTGTTTGTGATCATAAAGTGGTATGGAATACCAAGAAAGGCCGTCAGGATTATCTAGATTCTACGCCAAGACTGCAAACATGCTGTTCTCTGTTGTGTTGTGTCCGGCTTCTTGCTTCTCCAAACGATTGACTCGATAATGCGTGTAACAACCAAACCAGCCAACACTGGGATCTGGTGGATGATGCATGTAACAACCAAACCAGCCAACACTGGGATCTGGTGGATGATGCATGTAACAACCAAACCAGCCAACACTGGGATCTGGTGGATGATGCTTGTAACAACC
>JAOBAT010086849.1:0-18303 GCA_026413305.1 Hydrozoanthus tunicans
GCCGCCACCCACCACCTCCCCCGACAAAATTGGGTTCCTTAAAAATACCATTGTTTTGACTTCTTCCCTTATATCCAAAACTGGCACGGTAATGTACAACACCGCCAAATAACTACGAGAGTCTCGAGTCTCGCTCTTGGGTTACAAATGAAAAAGAATACTCAAAGCGAGGCTAACGGGGTAAATTTGGATGCATACAAGAGAATATTTATGCCATTTATGAGTAAGGTCTAGCACCAAAATTAATTCTTAACAAGATTTTATGGTAAACAAAGACTTGTTTTACTTTTAATCTTTGTGAAGGCGATTGTTTGAGAGTCGCGATGGCATGTGGCGGCGGCTGGACGAACGACCTCACAAAAGCAGAATACAAAAACTGGGTTGTGGTTGGACAGGGAGTGCTTGTTGTCAAGAATGGAATTTCTGGATTGATTCAACGCCAAATGGTAAGATGGCACCAAACACTCGTTAGCAGTCCTCCCCTCATCCACTGTAAACCGTGCAACTGTGGTCCTGGGGTGGCTGCTTGCCCCTGCCAGCCGTGTATCTGTGGGGGTCATTTCAGCTGTGAGAGCTGCAAGTGTAACCCCCGAGCTAAGAGGTATGGCTCGCCGCCCTGCAAATCATGTGTCTGCTGTCTACTTGCGGCCCCTTGTGCGTACTGTGCAACGTGGAAAGGTAAATTTGGCCTAACTTTCAACAACCTCATAACAACTCACTTACTTGACGTCACAGCCTTTCTAGGACCCAGGCCTCCCTGGACTCGGTCAAGAGAAAAACGGGTCGCGTTTCTTACACGCCATAAAACGAAGGGGAAAACTGTAAATCAGTTCATTTTTTTCAAAATTCAGACTAGAAAAATGTGCGGAATCGGTGGTAAAAGCCATTTCTGAGCCGTTATATACACTTTAATTTTTCTTTGCAATGTTTAATAAGGAAATTCACTTTTTGAATACAGCTAATCTAGGCTGGTGCCTTACAAAAAGATAAGAAAGAAGCTTATAACAACAAGTTAAGGAAAATAAAGAAATAAAGAAATGTGTGTAGAAATATCTAAAGGAAGACGGGCGTCGAAATAGACACAAAGAAAGGTCTGAGTATTGTCATTTGTTTTTATTAAGCATTTGGTGATCATAACCCGCAGGTAGTCGTCATTTTTTAGGTATTTACCTCACAAAACCAGACGTTAACTACTTACGTTTGACTTGAACATTTTAGACAAATAACAGGAAAAAGGTCTTGTGGAACTAACAGGAATCGAATGTTTCAAAAAGTGAATCCAACTACTTCAAGCGCGCCTCGTTCAATGGATTGGATCAGTTTAAGGGTGAATTAGGAATTAAGCAATTATAATTTGGAAAAACCTAGATTTAAAAAAACCAAACAAAAAAACAGCACAGATAATACAGGCCTGGGCAAAAGCCAAAAGTTCGGTTTTTTTTCAAAACTCAACTTACGCCATTTCGTGTGGGCACGATTTTTGCTCGATTCAAACTCTCTAGTCTATCCTTTGAACTTAATTTGAAGTGCTATTCTATTAGGTGTGTGGTCAGTGAAAAAAAAAATCAAACAAGCATAGAAATATTGCGTGAAACTAGAGCCAAACTAAAGCCAATTCAGCTTTTTGATTAAGTTCCAGTCAAGTCTTGAAAGACCTAATTGCAATTAATTAACAATTTTTCGTAGGCAAATATTTTGCAGGTTTGTTAGTCTATATAATGGCATTTCAGAATTTCCAGCGTTGAGTCTTACAAAGATTTTAAATGTTGCACGCTCGAAATTACTCAATCGGCTAGATTTTTCCAAATGATAGAAGATCCCTTTTCCTGTTAACGCCCTAGACATAGTTCCTCCAAATGAGACTCTCTAAATCGCGTTTTGTGACGAAAGATCTTTTGGAGCCTTTTGCCACTATTTGAAAAACAGCCATCCACTTGTTGCAGGCGTTCCTAACCGGCTATAGACAAGCAGCGACGAACTGGAAAGATTTGTTGCCTGTGCCCAGCCGTGTTCTTTTAATTACTTACACAAGTTGCTGGTTTCTCGCGATCATTTTAAACACCACCTCACCCTAGACAGATTTTCGTTTTGTTTGCGACGAAAATTGGCTGTTGGTAGCATTACAGACATTTAAATATCTGACACGATGTTTTGTCGTGAATCTGACAAACTAGATCCCAAAACGTCTAATCGAGATTGCGCATCAGCCAATGGTAAGCAAAACCAAGCATTTGAAAGCGCAACGTGACTTGACCGATAAATCTCGCGACAAAAAACGGTTGGTGTGTAGTGAGTCACAATCAGATCAAATTAATATCAGACAAAAAATTGGAGCTCTTCAGACGAAAATCGTCTAGTGTGTTGCGTCCTTAAAGTAAAAGGATAATCAGTGAAAACTCCCACTTTTTCCTTCTTTTGAGCCTCCTTTGTGACCAATTTTCCGCTTTTGGAGCTAGAAGTTTAGCTAAAACTGTGTCACTTTAGTCCTGTGTAGTTATCGACCACCTATTTTTCTGCTATGTTTTTGTGATACTTTGCAAGCCGAATCCATGCGCCACAAACATTTGACATAGTCTGCTTGTATTAAAGGAGAACTGGAAAAACTTAATCCCGGTGCAAGTTCTCGAAACAGCTTGAAAAACTGCAGCTGGGGGGACTGGTGGAGAGAGCCATGGGAAGTAGCCAAGGTTTTTATGTCCCCCCTGGGTTCACGCAGAGGCGACGTGAAAGACGCGGGTACCACCGACCTGGGTGCACTGTTGAACCTGCTAGAGTGGTGCCCGTTCATTCGTCCCCCTGTCAACAGAAAAAACGTGTTTAATGTGAGAGAAAATGTGAGAAATCTCTGGGCACATTCTCCAAACCACGAGCTCTCAAATCATGAAAGGACAGCTGCAAAAGCTTTCATGACAGACCTGCTGAGTGATCCTGTGTTTGCTGGAGACAGAGACGCCCAGGTTGCTGTCGTTGAGTTAAACAGGTTGTTTGCGGACGGCCTGGCCATTGTACGGGAAACTGAGCTGAATGTATTGGTTGAGCTTCGAAAGGAGCTCGCTGGAGACCTAGAGGCGCTACTTGAAGCAAGAAAGCTAAGTGAGAAAGTTGAAGAGGTTCAAACAGATGTGAAAGGTGTCACAAGAGCAGTTGAAAATCTTGGCCGTGCACATGAGAGAAGTGAAACCGAAATTGCTACCATCCAGAGAAATTTGCAGAATCTAAGCGATCTTATCTCAAGCTACAGTTATCGGGTACAACAAGTAAGAGCAGTTTCTCGTAGTTGTAAGTTTTTCTATTTGCCGTTTGTTATGTATTCAAATATGTTAAGTAAAGCACAAAACAACAACAATATTCTAATACTCTTCAAGTTTTACAGGAATAACATAATGAACTGGCAGGGTCTTTTTTGCAATTCTCAAGTACACAGTGTATTAGAAACAATAAGAGCTAATCAAGCTTAAGGCTGAGCCATGTGAAAATGTCTCAGTTGTGGTTGCTCTGTTTGAACTAATATTAGTTACTAATAATTCAAGGGAAATTCTTTCTGTGAGAAACGTAACCAGCTATAAGAGCTGGTTTGAAAGCCTGGTACCGAGAGCCTACCGCTGACCACTCATTAACTGTTTTGACCTTCTTTAGGTTGAAAAGAAAGTGGAAGATAAATTGGGAGCTTTCGGAAGTAGAGTAGATTTGCTCACAGAAGAATGGGAACAGGATAGAGCTGGTAAGTTTACTTTCGTAACGAGACTCCATTTTTAATCTCTCCATTCAATTACAAACGCCGAAGGCTCAAATTGCTTGCAACTCCCGAGGAAAGTATTCTCCTGGAGTCTTGATGAAACTTTTTAACTGCCTGGATAAGAATGTATAAAAAAAGAAAGAGATCTCTGGATAAAATTCTTTAAACACAGTAGCTTTTGGTTGTCTTACTACAGCCTTTATCAATGCTAGGATAAGGTTACTTTTCAAAATAATCAAATTTTTTCACCAACACGAACAGAAAACAAACAACTGTTAGGGTGAGATGTTGCGCGCCATATTTGGTGCACGCACAGCACCCCCACAAGTCTACTCGGGTAAGTAAAACAACAAAAGATTCCGAACGTTTTCGGTTAGAAAGTGTCATCATTTATGGCTAACCTAATTCATTTATTTCTACGAAGACGAGAAACAGTGCGACGTTTCAGTAGGGCTAGCCACCGACTAAGGTAGAAAAGTGGATAGCAATTAGTCTTTGGTATACTTACAAAGAAACCAGTGGGCGGCTCTAACATTTTTGGATACATCAAGTTTTCCTTTGAGGGCCGCGGTAACAGAACTTTCCGGTACCATGGGTGATCGGCAACACATTGTCCCAGGTATCGGAAAAGTTGAATTGAGTTCAACTTTCCCCGGCTTACGGTAGATGTTATAAGGTCTGATAAGAAAAATAAATTAATTAATGGAAACACTTCAGTGCGGTGACCGCGGGCACCCCAAGGACACTGAGTTGTTTTTGACTAGATCATGTGGATAGAATCCAATAAAATACACAAGAATTATTGTCTCTATATCCGTGCTATGAAATAAAAATTTTTATTGTCATTTTGTGTTTTGAAATATGGCGGACATGACAAAGAACGTGCAAGAAAAACTTTCTTTTGACAACGAAACGCTCATGGATCGTATAAGGCATTATCTTTGTATTTACGACAAATCTTGTGGGGACTTTAAAGTTCCGCTCAAGAAGAGAAAAAAAAATTGGAGGGAAATTTCAAGCAAGTTTGGAATCGAAGAGCCAAAACCCGCTACAGAACTATGAGAACGGCATTTTCCAAATTTCTAAGGAATATCAAAGGCCGATCGGGGGCAGGTTTACATTTTCTACGGCACATTAACAGCGATTGCGATTATATGGAAACACAAAACTGCGGTCCCTGTGCTACGCTACCGGTAGTCACCCGCTGCCCCAGTACTATCGGGGGCTCGCCTTGCGGTACTTACGGTTATATGGAAACCAGACTTTGGTAAAAGCATTACGGGTTTTGTCCTGACACTACTTTTTACAACAACAAATGCCCTTATTTATGAAGTTTGCACGCAATTGTATATAATGTTTGCACTAGATCAGATAAATATAGACACTCTATTGAAGAATGAACTTATCATCTCAGTTATTTTTGGTGTTGAGTAACTAGATGTGCTTCCTTATAGGCCAGGAGAGTCTGATACACTACAAAAGCTCCAACCCAGTAAGTTAACTAGTAGTGTACTAAAACAGTACTTAACTCCATCTAAATGAGCCTACATGGCCCATTAAGCCGGTGTTTATTCCCGGTTTCCGTAGTGCTAAGCGATAATAAACAATTATTCCAAAAGCGAGCGTTGGATATGATATGTTAAAAAGCCAAAGAGGGGTGTAGCGTATCCATGTGTCAGTAAGATCTGTAAGAGCGAGTACTATTATCAGCACAATATTAATCGCGTTCGCAAGTATCTTAGTAGAGAGACTACCAAAAGTTTGGTGCATGCTTTTATTCACAGCCGCCTGGATTACTGCGATTCACTGTTGTACGGGTTTACAGAACGCCTTTTAGCCAAACTGCAACGCGTTCAGAATTCCGCTGCCAGACTTATAGAGAGAGCGCCAAGATTCTCTAAGACAAAACCTATCTTATCTAATCTTCAGTGGCTCAATATCAAAAGCAGAATTAGTTATGAAATAATCTTGATTACCTACAAAGCTCTACATGGAATGTCCCCTGAATACCTGTCAAGTTTGCTATCACTGAAGCCCTCCTCAAAGTATGGACTTCGCTCTAACACTAGACTGCTGCGGAGACCACCAGTGGAACGATTATTGGCCAAAAACGCAGCTCGAGACAATTAAAAAGAAATTGAAAACTCACCATTTTAAGGCTGTATACAACACTAATTAGCTATCAATATCATAATTTATCATTAATTTTATTATGTTCTTATAAGTTTTTTTTTAGTTTGGGAGAATTAGTTACATGAACTGGAACGCGCCTTAAAAATTATTATTATTAGTAGTAGTAGTAGTAGCAGCTGCTGCTCCTATCGGTATTTGATAATGGAAACAAAAACCTATTCAGAACCATTATTCAACTTTGCAGTACTTCACAGTCAGTTCATAACCGTAATTGAGTGAGCCAATAATCGAGGTTGAAAGTTTAACGTTTAAATTTGAGCCTTTAACTCCTCGACTGGATGTCAACAAATCCATCCCCTTAACTACCTTAACCAAATTCAGGTCACCTTGTCGTACAGCATAAAGATTTTGGAGTTCAAACGATTTAGATTTGCAACTCCTGACTTCCGAGGATTAGATAGCCCTTGTTTGCGCCACTTGAACCATAAATTGACATATATTTCTCTCCTTTGAAGATAAGAAAATTTCATGTGGCATATTTTTAGATTTAAGCAAAGCGTCTGATACCAGTAGATCATTGTATTCTGATAAAAAAAAAACTTGAATACTATGGCATACGAGGAATAGCAAATGACTGGTTTCAATCTTATCTAAGGAATAGAAAGCAATTTGTAACAATTGGAAGTAAATCTTCTGAACCACAACTTGTGACGTGTGAGGTTCCCCAGGGCTCAGTACTTGGTCCCCTTCTTTTCTTACTCTACATCAATGATTTTAATAAAGCATCGTCAGTTCTGGATCTTTATCTGTTTGCTGACGATTCGAATTTACTCTTTTCTCACAAAAACTTGCAAACGCTTGAAACAGTAAATAATGAACTATCCAATATTCATGAATGGCTATGTGCTAATAGATTATCACTAATACAGATAAAACTAATTACGTCCTATTTCACACAGTGCAAAAACATTAACAGATCCCTTCTCTCTTAAACTAAATAATAAACAGATAAATCAAAAAAAGTGTATAAAGTACTTAGGAGTTCTAATCGATTCACACTTAAATTGGAAAGAACATATTCTGAACTTGTCTAAGAAATTACCAAAAAGTATTGGAATAATCTGTAAACTCCGGCACTTTGTCAATATTCAAACACTAATTCAACTGTACTATGCTATTGTTTATCCATTTCTCACTTACAGCTGTATGGTTTGGGGTAGCACCTACATCACTAATGTAAAACCATTAGAAATTCTTCAAAAAAGAACAATTCGTGTAATTAATCTTGCTAAATTTGATGCATGTTTCATGTACCATTTCTCCAAATCCAACCTCCCGAATGCTTTTAACAATTTTTTCACTCCAATTAACACAAGGCACAAATATAATACCCGTTTAGCATCTAAATCTATTTTTGCTTTTCCGATAATTAGAACCAATTATGGAAGGTTTAATATTAGATTCTTTGGTCCAAAAGTTTGGAATGAAATTGAAGAGTCTCTAAAATCTTTGAGTTTTCGTTGTTTCAAACGTGAACTCAAAGCTCAACTTCTCGGAAAATATATTTCAGCCTAATCCCTTTTTCTCACTTTATAATAGTTATGCGTTGCGTGTTTTTAAGTGTACTAATTTATTTAGATTGTCAGTATTATTGTTTTCCCTCCATTCATCTCTGATTTGTTTTACATATTAATACTTTGTAAAGTGGGCACCCGACTAGATTAGCTCCCATAGTTATTTCGGGTGCCCAGTCACTACATATTCGTCGAAGTCAATTTGCAACTTTTTTTTGTACAAAACGGTGCAAATGAAAAAATTGTTGTTGTTGTTTCTTTGAGGAGCGAGTTGAAAATGCCCTGCAGCTTAGATGATTATCAACCATTTTCCCTGGTTAAGGGTGGTTTGCCTTATCAGAAGAGAGACACTCCATTTTTTGTGTTTACTGAGCGTCCACTAAGCTAAAGTAGTTCATTCAAAGTATTCTGTATTAATGGGAACTCTTGCAGCACAAATAAAACTTGGTGATATCAAGTAACTGAAAGAGTAGATGAAAATATGTTCCATTGCAATGTAAAAAAACTTTAGTTATTAAACAAGCAAGCTAACTAAACAATAAACACTGTAATCTGAAAATGAAACATGAAAAGTAAGGCAAAAATGCTGACCAATGTTTTCTGTGAATCTTCCAAAAGGATTTTGTGCCTATATTTACAAGCAAGCTGCGCGACTTCATCGTACAAGGCAACATTGACGCAGCGAAGAAATCCATCCAAACAAAAGAAACCAACGTAAATGCGGTGGACAACCAAGGCCAAACACATTTACACTGGGCTGCTTGTTGGGGACGCTTGGAAATCTGTGAGATGCTCTTGGAGCATGGCTGTACAAATGATAGCCGAGACAACGAAGGTTGCACACCACTCCACGAGGCAGCAAGAAATGGTAACAGCGAGATAGCTTACATGTTGGTTTCTAAACATGAAGCGGATATCAACGCTCAAGATTACCGATACGGGTTCAGCCCCCTACATTGGGCTGCTGAACAAGGCAATACAAACGTGGTGTCGACACTGATATCACTAGAGTGCAATCTAGAAATGAAAGATCATAATGGGGACACTGCTCTTCATCGTGCAGCAGCAAACGGAGAAACCGAAATTGTGGGAACGTTACTTGCTTGTAGAGCAAACTTGATGGCACTTGGGAAAGACAACTTTACTCCATTACACTGGGCAGCTCACAACGGCCACACAAAAACCGCTAAGTTCTTACTTGAGAATGGCAGCGCTATAGAGAGCCAAGACCATTGGGAATGTACTCCTCTTATTCAAGCAGCAAGGTGTGGCAAAGGTGAGACGGTAGACTTTTTACTTGATAAGGGAAAAGCCAATATATCCGCAACAGACAAGAAAGGTTACACAGCTCTTCACTGGGCTGCGGAGGGAGGGTTTTTGGAAGCCACAGTACTGTTACTCGCCTACGGTAGTGACCCTGGTTTAAGAGACAAAAGGAATAATAGTGCACTGCACAGAGCAGCGGAGAAAGGAAAGTTGGAAACTGTAGAATTGTTAATTGACAACAAAGCAGACAAGAACGCTGTCGGAGAAAACGGTTACACTCCCTTACACTGGGCTGTGAGTGAGGGGGAGAAGGACGTGGTGCGACAGCTCTTAATGTATGGTGTGGACATTGAGGCCCAAGACTTAAAGTTAAACAGTCCCCTTCATACTGCTACAAAAAATGGATACCACGAAATTGTGGAGCTTTTGTTATCTAGAGAAGCTGACGTAACAGCTGCTAACAACAAAGGCGACACCGCGTTACACCTTGCGGCAATGTATGGCGAAGAAAAGCACCTGAAGATTGCTGAGAAACTACTTAACTACGGCTCAGATAAAGAGTGCAGAGATAAGGTTGGTGACACTCCGTTAATCAAGGCATCGGGAAACGGTATGAAGGATATGGTGGAGCTCTTGATCAACGCTGGAGCCGAGGTAAACTCTGTTGGCGAGTTCAGTCGTACGGCACTTCACTGGGCCGCACTAGGGTGTCATACGGATGTCGCCGAGCTGCTTCTGAGGCATGTTGAAGAAGTTGATTTTCGAGACAAGTGGAACAACACTCCTCTGATTTGTGCTGTTGAAGTAGGGAGCCTGGAGATAGCAAGGCTCTTGCTTGCGAACGGCGCCGATGTTAATGCACAAACTGGAACGAATACGACGCCGCTAATGTTAGCAAAAAAGACGGGGCATCAGGAAATTGAGGAAATGCTTCGAAGGAAGGGTGGAAAGACTATTTTGGAATTGACAACGCAACGGTTCATAACAGGCGTAACAGGATTTTTGAAAGATTTGTGAACATGCTATTTAGATAATTAAGTTTGTGGAGAGATTGAGAGCTTTAATCAAAATCCTTGTACGTCTTGTAAATTACAAACAGTTGGTACATAACTTAGAAAGGAGGTAAAGTAAAGGAAGTGAAAATTTGTTTGCTAAACTATGAAAGTCAAGGATTGGACTGGATCTGCTTAGCTTACAGAAATCTTGGAAAGAAAAGATATCAAAGTTACTTTGTTTTGTGCGAACTTGAGCTATGTTTTCAGAGTCGTTTGAATATACATGTTCGCTGTAGATGCAACACGTTGCAAAACTGCTCTTTGAAAAAATGATTTCGTTTCCAAAGACTTTGAATTCAGTATATCTACTATTATACCTACTTTAAAAGAATTTTACTTCTCACTTGTACCACTCGACAGACATGCAGATTTATTCTGTTATTGATACTTCAGAAACTGACTTTCTTAACCCTTTCAGTCCGGCCAAGCCAGTTTATCAACATCTAACTTTTCTTACATAAGTCATACAAAGCAGGTCATTTTGTAATGAGAAACTAGATACAGATCAAACAGTGAATTACCAAAGATGACAACAAGAAAAGTAAAGGTTGTGGTGGGACGATTTAGCAATACCCCATTTGGGACTGAAAGGGTTAATGCCGCAAGGAATGATGGTCCAGATTAGACCTTATACACGCATATTATAGAACAAATTTCGCAAAGAAATACGTTTTAGGTTTTAGCAATAGTCGGCTTCGTGTTGGATAACATATGACAACTAGACTACCAGGTGAAGTTGACAAGTTGACTATTAGATTCATAGAAAACAACGAGTATTCTAATTGTTTAAGTATGAACCTACTAGTAAAGTGTCTTTGAATTTAAACCGAAAAAGTCGTTTTCTATTTCAAAACACTGGATACAGATTCGCTACTCCCAGTCAATCACTCAAAAGGCAGTGCGGAGAAGATTAGCCAATCAGGTTGCAGTATTTGCGATTGTATACATGTTGATTTCTAATAAACAAAAATAGCTTCTACGTGCGTATTCATCATTTATTGAAAGCGTTTAAAAGGCCTAGCTACTCTAAATAAAAACACCTAAGTTTTATTTTCTTTTTTTTATAAACACTTTCTACTTACAAGCTCTTTTCAACAAAACCTTAAATTAGCGCTAGATAACTGTTACCATGGGTTCTGAGTACAAAAATAAACGAAATCAACTATTAGAACTAGCTAGGTATTCGTAACTTGAGGTTTATGTTGTTGCGTGAAAAATATTACAGCAATGCATCCATCACGCTTCTACCATTTGAATTTCGATGGGAGGTCACTCAGCCATTCGTCTTCTTCTGGGGTGTTCTCTCGCCCAATGTTCGCGTTTCGTTGAGGAAATCGACCGAACCGATCCACCACTTCCTGTAGATAGACACAAAGTGGCATGCTATCAGTTTTAAGGAAGCAATCTTAACCGTACCCCGTCACCCACGCAATCTCAGTCGTTACTGCATCAGTTTGATGTCATTTTCGCTTGACGTCACGAGGTCATTTTCATACAGATTATTAAGTTTTCCAATTGTTTTTGGTATCTCAGCAACTTTTTAGATTATTTTCATTATATTATTATTAACGGTATGTATTATAATAGTTAGATAGTTTTTTAACAAATGTAGAGCGATAACCTCATTTTCCCCCGTTTCCCGCGCAATCTCAGTCGTTCCTCGCGCAACTTCATTCGCTCCCCTTCCTTGCGCAGTTTCAGCCGTTCCCCTTTCCTCGTGCAAATTCAGTCATTCCCAGTTCCTAGCGCAATTTCAGTCGTTCCCCGTTCCTTGCAAAATCTCACTCGTTTTCCGTTCGTCGCGCAATTTCTGTCGTTCCCCATTCCTCGCGCAATCTTAGTCGTTGCCCGTTTCTCGTACAACCGCATTTTCAGGATCAGTTAAAAACTCATATTTGTCAGTTATCAAATCTGAGTTGAAAACAGAACAGAAACCAATTTTTAATGACCTGGTTCAGACAACAACTTCAAACATCAACAACTTTAATTAAACGGAAACCTTTCTACGTTTCAGTGCAACATAACACAGGATTAAGAAAACGACTGTGGTGCAGTTCAGAAATACAATCACCAATCATGCAAATACAAGCTATCGCCATGGTGAAGAATCCGATCAACGATTGATTGTGTCCACGAGTGAACAGGAACACTTTGATTGCACAACAAAGAAGAAAGCGCCATAAAAGCACATTGCCTTCCTCTGGAAAGCTCGTCAAAGCTTTCACATGCTTGATGAACGGTTCCTTGCAGCGAATTCGATGAATAATTCATACCTGATCTGTACCTGATCAGCCTCAACAGTTCACGTGCTTTTGCCTTCAGATATATCAAAGAAGCCGGTTGGCTTTTCAAAAAATTCTTACGAAAAAGTTGATTGGCTCCGACTCGTTGAACCAACCATACATTGAAACGAAAGCTAAGTCGACTTTCTCTGCCGCTAGAATATGACCGCTGACGCCGCTTCGCTCCGCCAGCAATAAACCAATAAATAGATGAATAACTTACCACAATTTGCCTTTCAAACACATTGCTCGATGTTACGTACCTTGTGAGTTGCTGCAAAGTTAAGAGTGCCATTATAGCCCTCTGGATCTTCTTTGGCCAGTTGGGTAAAGAGCTGCACTGACAGTTCCTGTATGAAATATCATAGGTTGGTGTTAATGATAATAATTAAGAGAGCCAGTTATAGCCCTCTGGATCCTCTTTGGCCAGTTGGGTAAAGATCTGCACCGACAGTTCCTGTATGGAATATCATAGGTTGGTGTTGATAATAATAATTAAGAGAGCCATTATAGCCCTCTGGATCTTCTTTGGCCAGTTGGGTAAAGAGCTGCACGGACAGTTCTTCGAAGCACTTCTTGAATGAGTTCAAATGACTGTAATTGATATCATAATTCATACTATTGTTGTTGTTATTATGGTCACTATTATTATCAGATTTTAGACCAGGTTGAACGACTAGTTCAGTGTTGATATTTTTCTTGATTTCAAGTACGTCATGCTGACTGATGTCAACACCAACACCAATGCCAGTGCAATGTCAACACCAACATCAAGGTCAGTGTTGACGTCAGTGCCAAAATTGCAAATCCTTGTAAATTTCAATGTCGATCATTGTCGTTGTATTAACACCAGCATCATCGCCAATGTTAGCGCAAAAGCCAAAGCCAGAAAGTGTTGACCAAAACAAGTTCGGATTTGGTTTTGACTTGATCTAAATTTGGCACTAAACTGAATCAAACTTTGGCTGGTTTTTCCCATAAAAGATGTTACTTCGAAATAAAATCATGTCAGACATTTTCTCACCTGTGTTTCTCTGTCCTCTGCATGCATGAAAGGCATGTACAGGAAGAATCGTCCAGCGTTGCTAAAACCGTAATGCTGAGGGGGGTTCCCTTCCAGGAGCTAGTAACAATAACAACGACAACGTTAACAACGAAATTAACATGAAGAAATTATTGCTAACAACGATATCCTTAACGACAACAACCAGGTTAACAAAAACGACATGACAAAATTAACGATAACGAATCAGTAATGTTGACAATAACTATAACAATGGCCTTGACGATAACAACGACATTAACGATGGCGATGGTAACGACACTAACGCGACGGATAACGACATTAAAGATAGCGATAACAATGACATTTTAAAGGACAACGACATTAATTCTCACGATGAGGAAATTAATGATAACGGTAACAACAACCTTAACGACATTGATTGCAATAATATTAACGATAACAGCGACATTATCAGTAAGGACATGACATGACAAAGTTAACGATAACAGTGGTAGTGAGATAATGATACTGATATTGATAGAGGTAATGATAGTGATCACGATGCAGTGGAATCCCAGTTTAACGATATGCCCGCAAGGGGACATCAAAATTAAATCGTTAAAGCGGGATATCGTTATACCGAGATTCCCGGTACAACGACATTGTGGGAAAACTTCTAAAGATATCGCTATAGCGGGAAAAAGGTGACGTATGCATGCAGTTATGGGAACTATTAAAATGCAAGGAAAAAAAGGCAGACAAACAACGATCTAAAGCGGTTAAAACACATCAATAATCAGCATTCTTGGCTGCTGGAGCGTAAGCAAGAGCAATGATTGCTGACAGAAGCATTGATGTTTAATAATTAAAGTCTGTTTTGTTATAAAACCAGCATTTCCTGTGATCTGTCATGTTGATTTTATCGTTAACCGGGAAAGATTTAGCTCTCGGAAACAAAATCCCCATCGTTAAACCGGAAATATCGTTAAACCGAATAACGTTAAACCGGGTTCTGCCCATACATCTTACTTATAACTTTTGCCGGGGAAACGAATGTTTATCGTTATACCGGGGATATCGTTAAACCGAAGATCGTTAAACCGGGATTCTACTGTACTTTACTATAATGATAATAATACTGGTATTGATAAAGATAATGATAGTGAAAATGATAATGATGTTTATAAAGATAAAGATATTGATAAAGATATTGATAATGATATGGAGAAAAAGATTGATACTGATAACGATATTGATGCTGGTAAAGATAGTTTATAATAATAATGTCAGTGATAGTAAGAGCGATTAATGGTGATAATGAAAACATTAATGTGGTGTTGCAAGGAGTTTCTCTCAAAAAGCTTAAAGTCACAAAATTTAGGGCCGATAAGAGTCAAAAACAGAAACAGCAACGGTGAGTTGGACTTGTTGTGAACATTATTTAACTCGTCACTGCACAAGACGACAAAACAGCTCAGACGGGCAAGCTTACTTTTCTGCTCAGCTGCTGACAATAAGGGTCGCGGTCATACGCCTGAGGAGTTCCCTGAGAAGACAAAAAGAATTTCTGCACTACAACAACCAATCAGAAACTCATACGTTGTACTTGTACTATAGGCGCCTGGCTAGCCCTGTTGGTAAGTCGCCAGGCCGCCGTGCGGGAGGCCCGGGTTCAATTTCCGATGCGGGACCTTCACTCAGGGTTGCAAAATAACTGAGGAGAAGGTGCCGCCTTTGCTCTAACATCTGCAAACGTTAAACCGTAGGCCCTCGGAGTCCTAACAAGTGAATTGTAAAACATGTTGGATTTTCAACCCCAGAAGAGTAATGAAGACTATAAGAAGCTCCGAATGAAACGTCAATTTTGACAAGTTACTAGTAATTATGGTTAGCAACAACCCCTCCATCCTTAAACAAGGATTGAAATTACAAACAATATTTGTAAATATACACCCCCGTAAATTGATCAGATTCCGGATCTTGTGCAAAACTTATTGTAGAACCATAGGTAAGCTTTTAACCTCTTGGTAAAAATCTGAGTTACTATCAGAAATCCCAACAATGACTCTTGGTTACCGGGATGACAATTTTTCTACTGGCGTTGTTAAACCCGCTATTTTCTGATCCTAACCTTGTGAAGGCTACGACAGAACTGATCTTGAAGCAGAATAAGGGCCAAGGTAGTCTTGGGGTCATCCTCCCAGTGCTTCAGCTCATCATTTCGGGCTTTTTCAACCTGTGTACACAGAGTATTGAAAGTGTTAGCAACGTTTTTCTGTTGTGTCCTCATTTATTTTGGGTGGCCGGGATAGCAAACAGGTTTGTCAACCCAAGTACAGGACACCCGAGGGCCTACGGTTTAACGCCTTTATCCGAAAAGACGCGACGGTCAAACCGTTTACAGATGTAAGGGCAGCGCCTCCTCCTCAGTTATTTTAAGATTCTGAGTAAAGTCGAAGGCCTGGAATCGTACCCGGGCCTCCCGCACAACAGACTGGCGCCTTACCAACTGGGCTAACCAGGCGGCGGTAAACGTAAACGAGCTAGAGAGGGTACGCGCAAAAAAAGTCGTTTCAATTCGTTTCAGATTGCCAAACTGAGAATCTCTAGTTCCGAGGTAAGCCGATTTATGCTGGTTCAAGGGCGGTGTCTAACACATGCTTAGTTTTTTTGCGGACCTTAATTGTTAAGCCCTAAGTAAAAGATCTGTGGTTGCATGATAAAAGCACATCACCAAAGGGCATTTCTCTTTGTTGCTGTAGGTCTAGATAAAAAAACTAAATCCTTTCTCGAGCCAAGCGGCACGTCATGCCGGCGCTCACCTCCGGTGTCAGAAGTGTTAAGGGGATAAGAGTCTTTATCTCCGCCAGAATAAGACACTAATCCATCGCAGGTTGGCAGCCCCCAAGCAGAAGCTGGTACTCATTTATACAGCTGAGTCGACTGGAACAAGTCGATAAAGTGTCTTGCTCAAAGACGCAATATAATGGTCTGACCGGGGCTCGAACTCGCGTGCCTAGGATTACGAGTCAAACACACTAACTGCTCGGCCGCTGCGCCGCAGACTGTAGATCTAGAGCCAATAAAGAATGAATGAAACTCACAAGATGACCAAATTTCTGCCGTATTTCCTCTGCGCCTTTCTCGCCCCCGCCAAACCACTTGGGCCGTTTCGCTTTGTCGCCTCCCCCATACCAGTAGGTCAGAACAGCGTTGGCGTCACTTACGGACATTGTACAAGCAATAAGCTGTGAAAATAAACTTTTTTCACATGGTTGGACGAACGGGAACGATAACTGGTAAGAGCTACAGGAACCCATGAGCCTGCACGGTTACTGGTCAGATGTTTTGAGCTACTGAGCTACAGGAACCCATGAGCCTGCATGATTACTGGTCAGATGTTTTGAGCTACTGAGCTACAGGAACCCATGAGCCTGCACGATTACTGGTCAGATGTTTTGAGCTACTGAGCTACAGGAACCCATGAGCCTGCACGATTGCTGGTCAGATGTTTTGAGCTACTGAGCTACAGGAACCCATGAGCCTGCACGATTACTGGTCAGATGTTTTTCGATCAAAACATACTGAATGCTGGAGAGATGCCCTGAACTACCAAGCTATATGAACCCACAGTATTTATTCAAGGTGATATTGAACCGAGCAATTAGCAGGACATATGTCCGCTGTTCCATCTACAGAACTAACTGTTCCGTGTGAGAGTTTCTGTAGCTCAGTGGGTAGAATATTTCCGTTTCCGATCGGCGTTTGCCTCATATGCATAACTAGTGCTAGGCCTTATATATTCCTTTCCCCAGCCCCCCAAGGTTTAGCAAGGTGTTTTGCGATGGTTTCTGCCATTTAATGTAGAAATCGAAATACATATACGAACATCGTTTTTTCATCATTGTTATATCATTGTTCTTGTTTCCATGCCTCGTTAGTTCCATCGATCTCCCGTCTCGTTTGTGTTTAAAATTTTCATTAATTAGATTCTTCTTTATTCAAAATTTGTATGTGTCATTTTGTTTCGCAGCTTTCATGTCGCTACAGAAATACATTTTGAGAAAAATTTTTTGTTAGTATTGATCTACGTAGACCAACAAACTTGCTGAACACCGACCGCGGTTGAATATTTTAAATGGAAAACGCAATGTTTTGATGTTTGATGTAAGAGTTAATTGTTTTGGGTTTCGTTAGCAACTACTAAATTATATTTTTAAGCAAAGCTGATTTATGCAACTTTAAAGTATTCTATGCGGTCGAGAAACCAACGACAGTTTTACATCCTTGTGCTGATATGTATAATTTTCTAATGTGGGAAAAATACTAGATTTCCATTAAACGATATTTTCCTAGGGAATCAAAATCGACTTCTCAAAAGCGGTGTTCTTATGTTTTATAGCAAGTTTACTAGATCAAACTTCCGGCAGCCAAAACAATAGAATTTAATTTAAAATAGCGGCTAGCGGCACCACAAAGCATTGGGCAGCAAAGTTTACAGTACTGGAAAGGTATCGAAGCGCCATAACAATATTTAAAATTAACTTCTTAATGTTTCGAAACGGTTCCTTGAAGACTTATACCCCGTCGGTAGTTCCTGAAAGATCGACTTTACGGCGCCTATAAGGCGAAAGAAAGAGATTGTATAAAAACATTTTGAATGCCCCGGCTAGCCATTTTCATCGTGGCACCTCGGAAATATCTGACTGTTTTGTACCTCAGTCTTTAATTTTCACAGATTCTGTACGTAGATGCCCTGTTGATCCTACCCTACTATTTCTAACCTAGTGGTAACAAAGAACTAAAGCAATATACTCACTCTTGCTTCTAGCTCTCCTTAATCGTTGCAGGGTTGTGCTGCGTAAGGATGCGTGACTTAGCAAAATTCATTTAATTTGCAAATCATATGTCACTCGCCGCTAGATCAAGTTTGATGAGATGACACACCTATGCATAGCGGATGTTTGGCTGAGCAACCACGCTTCATAATTATTAATAGATTTCTTTTGCCTCCCGAAGCAAAAAGTCATGAATGAATGATATTTATCTACTAGCAACATTTTTTAAATAATTCTAAGATTTTATAATGGCAGATCAGTGAAAACCCGAGACGCAGTCGACTGAAAAATGTGTAACCATTCCAACTCTCGGGTTTTCACTGATCTGCTCTCGAGTTCTCACAAACGTTCGCCTCGGTTTTCACCAGGCTATGATGGCACAGGGAACATGATATTTTGCTTCTGCAACATAC
>JAOBAT010086860.1:0-39845 GCA_026413305.1 Hydrozoanthus tunicans
ATCGACCGGTCGCTTCTTACGAAGACTCACTCTTAACATGTTTTCTGGTAACCTACCCGCCGTACCACCGCTAAATGAAGTAACGACGCTAAATGAAATAGCAAGCCGAAGGCACCTGGTACTGGCTAGGACTACAACATTTGTAAAACCAGGCAACCACGTGTGTAAAAACATCGTTATTTGATCACTACATCGCTATTTTTAGTACATTGTCAAGAGTTTAATCAAGTTCTAGGCTCCTTGAAAAAAGGAATTGAGCTTGCTCACTGCACAGAAAATTTGGTTGAGTTTCTGTTAACGATACAAAGAGTTCCGCCTTTGCAGTCAATTCATGTAGATGACGGTAGACAAAACCTTATCTGCGAGTCAATTTGAAAATGCATTTGATGGTAAAACAATTACCGTCCCGACGAATCTTCTTTCTTTCACATCAACCTATTTTGGAAAGATATAAATTGGTAACGGTGACTCATGACGTCATTTCCTGTTCAACCATAGTTACTGAAACTAACTTTAGAGATCCGAGTAAGAACTAGGCGGAATGCAGAAAGTTGTCTGATGGATGTTGATCTGGTCGATGTATTCTCCATATGATTGAAAATTTAAACATTTTATTACATAGAATGTTCATTGTTTCAAATATACATTGATAGGGAAGCATTTCCAACACCCTGATCAGGCGCTAACACTAGATGAAACAATAAGGAACTGTCTCCGCGGTTATTACAACGTAATAACGAAACAGCTGCTGCCAATCCCTTGGAACCAAGCCTTCCGGGCTGATATTGAGGACATCTACACATGCCCGGAGATAGTGTTAGAAAGACAGAAAGGTACTTTTTATTCCTTAGTCCCAATTTGTCTATTTTTATCTGCTTAGAATTATGAGAATTTTTCTATTGTTACGGTTGTTGTTGTAGTTGTTATTAGAAATATATAAATGCACTTTTTTTGGTTAGGAAAGACATATATTACAACAAGTACATATATAAGAAAGCATCGTTTTTCACTTTCAACACACTCGTTGACGGCCCCGACCGGGACTCGAACCCACATCTCCTGGTTACAAGTCAGGCGTGATAACCACAACACCACCAGGAAACGTGGGTTTGAGTCCCGGTGATGGAGTGATTATGACGCCTGACTAGTAACCATGCACGAGGAATGAGTTCGAGTCCCACTGATGTATTGATTATCACGCCTGACTAGTAACCAGGAGACAGGGGTTCGAGTCCCGGCCGGGGCATTTAAACCAATTTTTTCGGACGAGTGTGTTGGAAGGTAGAAAAAATGCTTTCTTATAACCTACTTGTTGTTGTTGTTTTTATCATCAGCTTCTTCCTCCGAAGGATTAATAAAACGAAAGAAACCTGTTCTAGAATGACCGCCTATTGAATGGATTAGCTTTTTGACGACGTGTTTTAACTTCTCTTACATATTTTGGGCTACGAGCTCAACCAATTATAATTGTCACAAAATAAAACTCTAAGCGTTCGGTCTATTTCAGCTCACGCGGACATTTAAGTAATTCTTTAGTCAATAAACGTTTTAATTCGTTTTACCGTTTGATATAACGTGTCTCTTTTGTACTTAGCGTGGTCTTTCCTTGGAGTTTCACAAGTTAAAACGTCGCTTAGTTTCGATCATTATTGTTTTTAGCCTTACTAGAAGCACGCGTGGTCCCTGCTCTTATCAACGCTTTAGTGTAAGTCGGAATCGTAGTTAGGAAACCAGCTATTCTATCGATCGATGCAATAAAGTAGGGACCGAAAACATAAGCCCGTTGCTACATAGTGTCATAGTGTCCAATCGGGGTTCTCTTTGATTGTAAAAGCTAGTTTTACTTAAATTGGGTTACTTAATTGTAAATCCATCATTCTTCTACTGAAAAAATATTTACCATTTGGTTCAGATATTAGTAACATCAACTATTGCTGTAACTTGTTCTATAATTTTTGTTACATACCTATAGTGTCACATGCACGCACCATCTCAATCATTAGCAAAATCAAATAGTATTACATAAAACGTTATACAATTTTACTGTTTAAATGGATGTTCTTCAGCAAAAGATACTTTTCGAAAAAACGACTCACTTTCATTCATTCTGTTTTCCATTTTCCACAAACAAAATCTATCTAAAGCCAGTACCATTTTTTTGTCAAGGAGCTGTTACCACATGGGAGCACTTGGGAAGTTACTCAGAAATTTTCCAGGCAAGACCCAACTCCAATTTCCGACCAAGACGAATCCTCGTTGAAGGTAGAGCAGGATTTGGTAAGAGTACCTTGGCAGCAAAGCTTTGTTATGACTGGGCTGTTGGAAAAGAGTATTTGGCATCGTTCAAGGTAACATTTTGTAAGAGAACACGGGTAACTAAAGATGCCCCCTACTTTGACTTTTTGTGACTCCGGGTGTCCTCGTTGACCTCCTATTGATCTATACAATCTTGGGTTTGGTTGCACACAACGCAAAATCGAACACTTACAGGAGTTGAGTAAAGCAAGCTCGGTATAGACCTTTTTCATAAACGGCGATGATTTCAATATTATTTTGTGTGCATTCAGATTAGCCCCGCTTTGGGTAACATATCCTTTTGAAAGGTCAAATCAATAACGAGACTTGCCAGACTAACTGAATGAACAACAAAATAGTATTGAAATCACTGCTACTTATGAAAAAGGTATACTGATGCCTATGTACATAAAATTTCACTGCATCTCTCTTATACCCTTTTTGTTTGTCAAGGTTTTGCGTTATAATGTTGCAGCAGTGTCAGTTTTTTTATGGTGTTGCTTTGTGTTGTGCTAATCCAAACACGAACATTTGATTGCCCTATACCTGTTCCTAACACTTTGCAAACCTAAATAATTATTATTCTTCTTTTCAAAAATTTCCTAACGAGCCAAGCAAGTCTGTGGTGTTATCATGAATTCTTGCTTGATATGTCATCCCCAATTCTCATCAGGTCGTCTGTTTGGTGGAGCTGAAACATGTCAAGGGAAGCCTGAAGGAAGCAATATTTGAGCAACTTTTTCCAAGAGACTTTGATCTAAGTGAAGATGAAGTCTTCAAGTATCTATCTGATTTTCAAGATCAAGTTCTTTTTATTCTCGATGGTCTTGACGAGCTAGATTTGGCCTACTCGAAGGATACTTTGGATATCTTTTCTGGAAAGATGCTAAGAGGTTCCACTGTACTTCTCACCACTAGACCTGCTCAAGATTCTAATTTTCATAGCTTTGCGGACACACTCCTCCAAATTAATGGCTTCAGTACCAATGATGCCTGTGAATTTACTAAGAGATACTTCAAGGATGATCAAACGAATGCTGGTGAGAGGTTAATAGCCAAATTGGAAGAGAATCCAGTAATTGGAGACATTGCGAAGAATCCACTCACTGCCATGCTTCTCTGTGTGTTATCTAAAGAGAATCCTCACGTTCTTTTGCAGTCATCGATGAGTGGACTCTTTACAGAACTCTTGCTTTGTTTTATTAAGCGATACTACACCAAAAACAAGAAAGATGATGAGACAATAGACGTTGAGAAGATCAATACTCTTGAAGACATTCCAAGCGATATGAAGTCAGGTTTGTCAACACTGGGAGAGTTTGCTGCGAACAAACTACGGGATGGTGAACTGGATTTTGATCTGAAGGAAGTTGAAGGTTGGTGTAAAAAACCTGATGTCTTGGAACTAGGGTTTCTCTCGAAAGAAAGAAGTCCTTCTAAGCTCAAACCCGTGAAGAAATGTTACTTTGTTCACAAGAGTTTTCAAAAGTATCTTGCTTTCCTTTGGTTGTGGAGCAAAAGAAAGACAAAGTTGAAAATGTGGATGCGCATGTCATGGGCTGTTAAGCTTCGAAAGGTGGGTCCTGTTTTGTCTCATCGCAATCATGTCATTTTAAAACACACAAGACAGAAAGGTAAAAATGAAGGGGAAAGAATGGAAACTAAAAGGAAAGCTTTCCTTTATTTTTTACGTGTTACTTCCGTGTACTTTTTTATAAGTGGAACTTAATCAATTTCATTCAGTTATTTCTTGAGTAGGAAAAATGGATCATTTCAACGTATCTCACTGGAACTATGAAAGAGGGCCTTTTTTATGGAGGAGATAACTGTTAAAGAATAAATAAACCTCATAGCACCTCACTATTCTTGTAGGTAACGTTTTAATTAGCTTTGTACCGGAGTATCTTGGGGACGGATTGAGTTTTTCCTTGGTGATTGTGAGAGACACGGTAACAAGTCACAAACACTTCGAAACCTCGCAGTTTCCTCTTTTGATTTCGAAGAACGCTTTAAAACTGAAGGTATTCCTGCTAGATTCTAGAATACCCCGCCACTACGATAATTTATTACTGCGCATTCCTCGTTCTATAAAAGTAGATGCGCATTACAATCACGGAACAAAGATAGTACAAAGTGGCGGGGTATTCTAGAATCGCTCCGGCATCCCGACCCCACTAAATACCATGTGCACATTGATCTCATGATACTTATTCGTTTTGAATTTCTTTTACAAAGACAAGGCTTGCATCACTGGACAAAAAAATGGATTTGCATCGCACTTGCATGAACAAATGTGATGTAAATATGGTATTTACCTAAAGTAAATAGTTGGTAAATACTGTATTGCTTATGGTCAACCACATTTACTCAGTATTTACCATCTTTGCTATAGGTTTACTTTAGGTTTACACCATGTTTGTTTTAGATTTGCTCTTACAAACACGATGGAAACCCACTTTATGTCCAGTGTATGTCTATCAGTGTAAACTTTTGTTCTTATTTGCCATGACTTAAACTGTTTTCTGTTGGGAGCAAAGGCTCAAACTCTTTCCGTTTCAACAGCTTAGAACATCTCTGATAGGAAGAACCTTGATAACTCGGAAGTAATAACAAAGTCTTAACCATTCTTCTTTGGTTTGAACACATAAATGATTCCTGGAGAAAATACATTGACTAAATCTATTTTAATCCTACTTATAAAGGTAAAAAAGATACTAAAAAACTAAATTTTCGGTAACCAATGCCTGCCTTCCTCAGACGTCGATAAAATTGTTTCTAGGTTAATGCTTGTTTAAATTTGTTTCTCGTTTCAATGTTGACATAAATTCCGCAAACAAATGTCAACCGAAAATATTTAAATTGAATTCTAAGGAGCTAAAGCCACAGTTGGCTGCCAAAAATTGTAATTTTTTTTACCAACACTTATTAAACATCTTCTTTACTTTCTAGATCAGGTTAATTAACAAATATATGCGATCACTAATTGCCCAGATAAAATACAAAACACTGACTGTCTTTCCAAAATTTCCCCAGAAGTTGTATATTACGTTAATACAAGCACTCTTTCTAATAAAGGTTGTGCAACATCATTATCAACCGATGCCTTTGAATCCAGCCGTACGGAACCTTACGACCAAACAACAACTTTTCCTAGAACATGATTCAAGGGGTAAACAAGATGTGGATTTTATGATGTTCATGGAACAGATCAAGATTGAGAGGCGAACGATCAAACGCTCAGGTCAGAATACTCCTACGTACCTAAAGGACAGTCGACCTTGAAAATCTCACTGAAACTTTGCATGGCACCATGGTGTTTCAATGTCACGTGATGGTCGATGAGCTAACTCCACTAGTAAACCTGCATTGAGCCACCAGCAAACCAGTGAATCTGTGCCAGACATAATCAACATTTAACAATAATTCTTAGCGTATTAGAGTCCAAAATTTCCCATGAAACTCACAGTGAGAACCTGTAAACCTCACGTTTGACACACACAGTGTTGTTAAAGTACAAGGAAGAGTTTTACCAACTGCTACCCTGCCAATCCATTTTGGTAAAATGTAGGTCGCCATTTCTTTCAGAAAGGCCGATTGCTTGCAGTGGATGGCATTTTCAGAAACAAACCTGCAACCAAATCAATTGTGGGCAGCAGTGTATTTACCTGCTTTACTGGTTTAAGCCAACTTCAACCTATGCTCCATACAGAACATAGCAGATTTAAAATCATCTTTTATGCTTTATAGAAGATAGCTTTACTTTTGAACTGCAGTCCTTATTGCCTTAGACATTACATTAGAATTTTTTAATATTCACTTAAATAGTTGGGAAAAAATTATTTTAGTTATAAGTAGTTTGTCAATATCAAACTAGACAGGAGTAGACCATAGCAAGCACTGGAAACTTTTATTACAATTTGAAGGGATAAACTACTTTATTTTGTTGTTAATAGAAAGTTAATGAGAAACAAACGAAAAAAATAGACGAGTACTAATTGGTACTTGCAGCAAAGAATCAAAAAGAGTTTAAGTCAACACCACAACTTTTATCAACGTTTTGACCTTAAGCTAAGTCATAACGCGTATTGGCTGTATCAACAAAACAATTCAATTTGCATTTCTATACTTAACAGAGCCGTTTTCAAAAAGAAACTACAAATGTTTCACATCAGTATACATTGACTATCGGTGTCAGCTCAGTGGTAAACGCGTGTCTAATCGCAAACTGTATATTGCCCAACCCTACTTATACAGCATTTTACTCCCGAGTTCCATAAGGAGTTGAAACTAGAAGGCTTTAGGTAGAAGAGCAATTGTTCATGGGTATAAGCTAAACAAACAGAAGAAGAACAAAACGTATACGAGAAGTGACAAGCTTAGCATCAAACGAAAGACGGATCCTTCATTAAATTAAGCCGAAAAGGAGGTTTTAATTGATTTTCTGGTTGTATAATGATTTTGTGTAATCGAAGTTTAATGCATCGTCAAGACTAAGGCAGGTTATCTGCCACTAGGATACTAAGTGCTGGATCGGCGTTTAAGGAAATGCTTATTATGGTTTGTCCTCATTCCCCACACTTAGATTTTTGTCAAACTTTCCTCATTTGTCAATCATTATATGTAAACTGCCAAAATGGAATAAAAAAGGGTTTTGCCCATGTTATCTTTCGAGATATGATTGATACAAATACCCCCTTCAGGGCAATTTTTCTCTTATTGTAAGCTTGTAATTAAAACCATTGACTCCTCATGTGGCCAACTAAGATAACATTGAGGAGCATTAGCGAAATAAAGAAAGATAATGTAAAGAGTTCTTCTGGATTAGGAGAATAATTTTCTTGTGATTTTCAGGTGTACCCGTGTTTGTTTAGGAGAAACTCTAGGAAAACTGGTAAAATATGCGCTTTTTACACCATTTCCGAGGGAGACTGTAACGAGTTAAAGTGCATATGAAGTAAAAAATTGTATTAATACAGTGGATAGACCTTGCTAAATGAGGAATAGCGATGAAAACATTTTGTCAAAATCCTTTATGGTTCTTGAAATATTAACATTTAAATTTCTCAACTGATGACGCCATGTACGGTTCTGACAAATTTGCATTTTGTTTAAATCTGCTGCGAATTTATAACCTTTGAACAAAATTCAGCCAAACCTGCACTGATTATCTATCTACCTCTTGATTATCAGCAGCCCGAGCTTGGCTTAATTACATCTAAAAGGCTATGGATTGGCGGCAGAATTAAATAAAATGCAAATTTGTCTGAAGCATACATGACGTCATCAATCGAGAACTTTAAATGTTCATATCTCAAGAACCATAAAAAATTTTGACAATTTTTTTTCACCGCTATTCCTCGTTTAGCAAGGTCTATCCACTGTAGCAATACGATTTTTGACTTCATATGCACTTTAAACTAAAAGCCCCATACATTATGAAGAAAACTAATTTTTTGCATTTTTTCTGGTGTGCCTTCGAGAGCTCAACATTCACAAGAATATGACGAATTTCCCCTTCCCACTCCCCATTTTCCTTACAACTCGCTTCGCCGCTCGTTATACTTGTCCCCTTCCTCGAACAGAGGGCCTGTCCACAGGCTAAGATATGCGCAGAAGTTTTATTTCCTTCTCGTTAAAGAGAAAGTAGCAAAACTTATTCAAAGCAGGGTAACTTCAATTGTTTTTAGTATTGAAAAAGGTTAATAGTGTTTTTCTGTCCGTAGGGTTAAAACTGTTAAGGTATGTATTTCATGAGATAGAAATGAGACCCAAATGGACGTCCCATTTTCCGTACCCCGGTTAAATCGAAAAATCAATCAACCCTAAAAAAGTCTACTCGAACACTTAAATCAAACTTGAAATGCCAAATGTGCGACACAAGTGTGTTACCGGCGTTTTCTTGACACATTTGCGCTCATTAAATTAATATTAAGATTTTATCATGAAAATCATAGCTCAAGGAGAGATAAGATTCCATGGATGATCCATGATCTTGGCTATTTTCCCCAAACTCCACAACTGTCTTTTTCAACAGAGAATTTGAAATACACTGAAACACTTACATGTTTTTAAATAACTATATTTGAATAAATTTCTAAATTTGTCTTATATTTTTATTTACTTTAAAATATTTTAATTCAAGAATTACACGAGACCGTGTCATACACAATATATATTTCAAAAGTGTTGATTTCTTACAAGTTTTTTGCAAGATGAAGTTTAATAATATAAACTATGAAGTTTGTACTTTATTTACCTGGTATATAGTAAATCAGATTTTTTCTCGATATTTACAGTTTTCCATTACACTAATATATTAGATAAATGATTTTACAAAAATCTATTAATATCAACAGTTATATATAGCTTACAATTACAAAATCTCAAACATTACACATTCTTGAAGTTTTACATCCCGTTGTGTCGCAGAAAACAACTTCCCTGTCAAATTCGAAACAATGAGAGCAACAGTTATTCATCGAAAGAGCACCATACGGACTGTATTTAAAATCCAAAATCTTCATTATCTTCTCGTGCGGCGAGCGAATAGTTGTTGTCAGCGGTAATCACTCATTGCTGCCATGCACGGTTCGGGGATAGAGAGTCACTGACGCAATCTGATTGTTAGGCATTACCTAAGAAACCATAAGTTAGTTTATTCTGATGCAGGGAAGAAGGTTGAATTGCTTTAATGTCTCTGTAATGACAAAAAGGGGAATGGGTCAAGGTGAGAAGCGGATCACATGAAAAGTGCGAGTCCTAGATTGAAGAATTTACCAATACGACATCTATTGTGTCTAACACAAGGCCGATATTGAGAGTTTCATTGAAGGGTTATGAGCAAAATCTAATATTCTTAGAATAACCTGCTTAATTACAAGTTCTAAAACTGAGCCCACTGAAGGCGGGAAAAGCAACAACAAAGAAAAAGGAGGAACGCGCAGATCTAACGGGCCAATAGAAATCGCGGAAGGGTCTTTGCCAGCAAAGTTGAACTAACCGAAGCGAGTGCACTATCGGCAGAAAGGCGCCAACAAAGGATATGGAGGAGTGCGCAAGGTTAACGTGCCACTGTACTCGAGGAAAGGTTATTTTCAGCAGAGTCGCATTCAACTGGTAGCATGTGAATCTCGAAGACGTCAATTAAACCTTGATCAGTGGTGAATCACTTCCTCTCCACACAATGAAGGAAAAGTACACTAACCTCAAAAATCATGTGCTGTAAATCGTAACAGAACGTAGACCCGAATGGGTTGGTTGTATTGGTGGAAGACGACCTAGGAATACATCATCACATTGCTAACTTTAGTATCTACAGCCATGCGAATATCCTAAAAGTATGGCTACACGAAGCAACAATGCCAATGGAAGAATTGAGCCGTGTAGCCACTTTTGAAACTGTTGCACGCATCGTTGCGCGAAGTAGAAACCGATCCTACTCCTGCAACATTGCAAGCAATGATTTCACCGAGTGGCTTCACGAAAACGTTTAAACACTCGCAACGTTCTTAAAATTGGGGACCGAGAATTTCTGAGAGCATACAACAGAGACCAGCAAAAATATGGATAAACTTGCTGAGCTCTAAACTCTATAGATTCTCTGGTTGTCTGTGCTGTAGTTCAACCAAAAACCGGGAAAGACGAACACCGAACATAACACTGATCAATAAAACGTATATCGTGAAATTTCGACCAGTTGAAGATTTACAAGAAACTGAAAAATTAATAACAGGGAGGGCTCTAAATAAGCCCCGGGGGGAGGGGGGCGGAGACGAATTTGAAATTTTTTTGAACGTCCCGGGACGTTTACTTGGCACATGGGACTATTCTTTTAACTTGTTTCGTCTTTCTTGAAATCGAACTATTTTTTGGGATTTCCTGAAATTTAGTTTCCTAAGCTCTTTGTAGTACGTGGAGTGTAAACTCGCGAGGCTAACTTCACTGCAGAAAGACATGATTCTTGTATGAGAGAAGTTAATGTATAACAGAAACGCGTTAAAAGTTCCTTTTTCTTTTTTAATCTAAAATGTTTCTCTGATTTACTTGTTCAAACAATGAATTTCAATTGGGTATTCAAAAACGACATTAAGTTTCAGTTCTTGATGATGCAACAACGAGTATGTCGCAAAATTCATGTATAAAAGTATTCAGACGATAAAAAAACTCACTGTATTCCAAAGGTGATCGCAAGGACATACCTGTTCAACACCACTGGAGCTTCGACTGGTTTCCCAAGGTAGTCCTGTATACTGTCCCACTACAATAACGCAAAACATTAAGATCGAACAGCTTTAGATAAATGGATGAGTGGGTAGATTGAGAGACAGACAGAAGGGCAGAAAGAAGGAGAGTCTGGTAAGTAGGTTGGAAGACAGACAGAAAGACGAGCGAACAAAAAGTTTTTATCTTCTTTGTTCTTCTTTTTACCAACTGTGAGTTTTGTGAGTTTTTATTGTCTTAGAAAATAAAAGCCAAAACAGAAACGCACAATTTGCGTTTCTGTTTTGGCTTTTACTTTCTAGGACACTACATAACTCAAGCCAAGGCATCCCTAAGGGATCCAGAAACACGTTGCTGTTTGCTCACCTCTAGTTTTTGAAGAAGTGAGTTTTTATTGCTAATGGTTTCGACACAGCATTTTGCTCCTGAGAGAAAGCTTTTAGGACGCACAGTCGGACGAACGGATGGATAGATAAATAGGCAAAGCGTGATCTTCTCTTGTCTAGTTTATATACCCAGCGAAATACTTTGCATAATAAACGTTTGTTGTTTGCAAAATGTTTTCAAATCTAAAATTTATACTTTACGAGGCTAAATGAAATCGATCTTAATAATGTCACATTTTTCAATTAGGTTTGTGAAGGCTAAAGGACAATGATTACAATGTGATGCAATACTCCAAGCGCCTCCAGCACTCTTTGCCACGAACTTCACTTTAATCATTAGAAAAATAACTGGAAGTAGAGACACATTGTGGTTTGTGAACAAGATACAGTTAGAAAGACCAACCTTGGTGCAAGGAGTGGCATTGAAAGGGGTTTCTTCTTGAGCTTGGTCTAAACAGAAGAAAAAATTTAAACCAGCTTTAAACACACGGGTAGTATATTGCACGAAAGGCATGTTCAAAACTAGCAAGTTAAGATTGATAAGGGTGATGAACGTAAAGTGCTTGAAATTGGTAAATTATAATACCATACACAAACAATACAATAACATTAATGCATATAATAACAATACCAAACAGTAAGAATAGCATACAATAACGACAACATGCAATAACAAATACAATCTAATAACAGCATTCAATAACAATACCAAACAAAAACAATACCATAAAAGAACGATACCATTGAATGTTCAAATATACACTTCTCATAGATAAAGCAAAGATGTTACATAAGTGTTGCAAAGAATTTGGAAGCCAGCTGCAAAGCAGACCTCGGTAACTATTTTGAAAGACAGCTTTGTGGGGCGAAGAAAACCTTGAGTCTTCAAAATTATTTGCCAAAACTAACTTTTTAACGTAACTGCAACTTGTGTTAAAACAAGCCGAAAGCTTCGGCTCCATATAAAGATTCCCTTCCAATTTTTTTAAGCCTCCTTTGATCTTGTTTGTTCAAAGATGCCAGTAAGAAAAACAATTAAAATCAAGCCAGACTTGGATGTACTAACCAGTAAATCTCGATTTACGTTCTTGGTTTAACGTTATCATAATATGACACAAAATTTTTCGAATTGTTAACTACTCGGGCCGTTTTTGTCAAACTCAACTTATCCTTACCCTAAACCTTAATTGGAATACTGTAACCTAAAAGGGCTTTTTATTCCATTATGTCCATTATTACAAAACAATCAACATGAGATGTTTGTATTGTTAAGAATTAAGTAATACTGTTTTCAAGAAATTGTAGAAAATATTTTCACTTAGACAAAACCTCACCTTTGACTCCCCCGTGAATTAGAATCTTGAATTCACATCGGTGGTACCTATTGGGAATAGAGAGACCTAACTTCATAACACTGATTATAACATAGACGGCAAAATTATTTCAAGCTGATTGGATAACGTTAACAGCGGGGGCATTTTTTTCTTAATTCAGGGCAAAATTACTTAGCGCTGATTGGTCGCTGGTGTACTTCCGAAAATCTCCGAAGATTTTCCGAAAATTTTAAAAAGTCTCAAAAATGCTTTAGGGAAATTTACCGAATTTTTTCCGAACTTTTTTAAAAATTAAGAAAAAAAACGCCTTAGAAACGATTTCAAACCTTTTCCAAAGACTTCCGGATGTTTTCAGAGGTTAAAAAGAGTTTGTTCATCTCCAAGGAAAAACATATGGGGATAAGGGAAATTTAGGAAAAAAACAAAGGGATAATGATTACAAAGTGGAATTAGTAGCACATAGAACATCTGGAAGAAAGGCTTCGAGATATCGACTTGAAATTATAACACAAAACAATGCAGTTGTAGCAGTTGGACACGGAATACCAAGGCCAATTCTCAGAACCCCCTACTCAACAAGCACCCTTGCTCAATCTATGTTAACTCTCTGAACGCTATACTATAGACTCGGCCCTCTTACATGTTGAAGTTGTAGTGTCCTGGGAAGTTTGTGTGTAGAATAAATTTTTTCACACGATGGCTGTAAGCGTCAAACAGGATGTCCTGTAGAAAAAATAGAAAAATATCGATAAACTTTTCATTTTTAACCAAATGAATAAAAAACTGCCTCAATTGCAAGTGACTGCAACAATAATGAGCGATTACTCCAGGGAGTGCATGGCACAGTTACTTTAATTATGACTATTTGTACTGCAATCTTGTTTGCTGACTGACAACTCGCTGACAATGGAATTTAAGACTTCAGTACCGTAACAAAAGAGATGGTAACATTAAGAGGTCTTAAGAAAATCCCGATGATATCTTATGTAAAGTAACAACAACAAGTTCCAGACTACGTGCAAAAGCTGTAAACAAAGAGTTTGCATAGAGAAGCGTATTTTCACAAAGGCCTTTGTTTGGAAAATATATCGTTAGGATTGAAAAATTTACCCTGGAAGGAAGTGGAGTAGGTAAACCCTTACAGGGACAGCCTTTGGTGATTCCCCGACAACATTCCAGGACTCACAGTTCTTACTGATTAATGAAGACAAAATTTCAGGCGTTTTCCCGGGTAGCAAAATAATTTTCCCAACCCCTAATTCTCTCTCAGCGAAAAACAAAATAGTATTTAGTCTAAATACAAAATGTACAATTGCAATTAAGATGCTTCAGTAGGTTTTGGTTTGTTATAGACTTGACATATTTTCCACAAAACTCCAGATGTGTTCTAGGAAAACAGGGAAATTTAAAACTGTTTTTCCAGGGCCCTGAAAGAAAATTTTAGAGTAGTGTGAACTATGAAGTGTTCAGCTGGTGTTGCCAAGACGACCTAACTCTAAGTTAACAGAGTGTCCAACGGACCAAATAGTCCGTCATCTTCAATATCCAACTCACCATTCCCAAGGTAAAGTAGTTAAAGAAGTAATCCGAACTCTTGGACTGCGAAAGCTTGTATGGAGAAGGAGCGTGGATTCTCATCTAAGGTAATAAATCAGGCTTGAGAAAAGCGAGCACTGACAACATCTTATCTTAAACCACACAAAATTATAAAACCAGGAAAAGAGATTAAAATAATTAAAGGATCAAATTAATAGTTTCAAACAACAACAACAACAACTCATTAACAATTAACAACTCAAAAACCAAACAGTAACAAGGTACTTGTTAAAACTACGCATGCGTAACCAACGTAATAAACAGATAAACGGAAATAAATTAGCTGCAAAGGGTATTTGTTTTATACTTATTGAGCTTGCCAGCATTGCAAAACCAAGTACAGAGGAGAAACGAGGTCTCCACTCTCAAGATGGGTTATGGCATTTCTCAATATGGTGTTTGGTATCGAAAGCCAAACATGATCAATCAATCAGTGATTTATAAACAATCGATCAGTGGTTTATAAATTTCAAGTTTGATTAAATTTACAGTTTGTTTCTTAATTGATTTGACAGGCAAACCATTCAAAGCAGTATTTGAATAAGTGCACCAGTGAACATCGTGGTCGTACAAACACACTTCTTCAGCACTCGAAACATGTTCTGCTTCTCCCTAATTTAATCTAATCACCGTTAATCGATTCTGTTACTGATTATGGGCACACATAGATTCAACTTTTTCCCTTAAATGCTTGCTCGAGTTTTCCAAATACAAGCGGGATTATAATTTCATATATTACGGTTTCTGACGGCCGACAACTCGCCTGCCCAGCATGACATCAATTTATCTACTCACCACGTTTCTCTTTGCAAAGGTCGTTATAATTTTAATTAAAAACGTTCATTTGGACAGATCAATTACTCTAGCAGCACTCCTCTAAACCTCAACGCTCCGGCTGAAGTTTGTCCAATCCTCTTATTTCAAGCTGTCATTTCAGTACCTTGTCTTCTGCTTTGTAAAACACCTTGCACGGCGATCCCAGAGCGCCCATTACATCCTGCAGTAAACGTTATTTTAAACATTCTGATCAATAACAATGTGTTTTCACTCTCCTATCATTTTGTCATGAACATGGAGATTTTAGTGCGTGAGGAGACTTCAGGAAATTCTGAGCTCTAGATAGAAATTGAATCAACGACCTTCCGTCAACTATATATTACATGTAAACAAAACGACGGCGACCAGTTTTTGCTTGATTTTTTCGCAACCTCTGGCATACTGGCTTTCGCATACTTGGTTTAAATCTCATCGATTTCGAAAAAGGCGGGAAAAAATGCTAAAAACATGCTTGTATTGTTTTTACACCCCTAAAAACATTTTTTGAAAAAATAGTCTTGAACTTAAAAACAAAGTATTTTTTAAAATAGCCTTGTTTTTTCTCTGAACTAGAGACCCCTAAAAATACCACAATACAGGTTTTGACCCCTGAAAAATACGTCGAGCACCCCTATCATACCAGTAGAAGGGGAGAACATCCTTGTTTCCGAAATCCAATGGCAAGGCATGGGTGGCAGAAGCAAAAAATTATTGGGGGGGGGGGGGAGGGTCACAAGGTGAAAATTGCAGCAGTTCGTTATAAATCTGAGATTCCCATTCAAAATTTGCTGTTGTTAGCCAGACATTATTGGGGGGGAAAGGCAACCAAGTTATTTGGGGGGCCCCTCCCCAGTTCTGCCACCCATACAATCTAGTCCAAAGTGGGAGATGCAGGATTTATCACATGAAATCACTGAGACGCCAATGCGTTTGTGTCAGGGAATGCACTTATAAAACAAACCATCTCTCAGTCATTCTAAGAATTTCCCTTTCTGGTAACAAACTTATTTTCTACGCACTAAAATCTTTATGCTTAAAGTATCCCAATTATCGGGGGGCTTGTTTTATTTTTTGTCCTCTAGTAACATTCTTCGTTCAACAATTGGTTACTTACAGTATATGCTTGATCATGATACACCTCAAACTTCTCTAGACTCTTCCAGTTCAATTAAAAGCCACATATTCATTGAATTTTCTGTACTACAGGCATTGTGCAGGTTGCACTGCTAGTTTTTACCTCGATTACTTAAGATAAAATTATTTTCAAAGATGTTTTAGCAACGACAATTCTACGATTCATCCACAAGTTTTTTAGGAGTATTTTCATTGAAATGCCAACAACTTTACTGTTCCAACCTAACAACAAAACTACAAAAGGCACTGGGCTATCTACACTGGGCGGCATTTCCATGGCCATAATGCCAGAGTTAATGTAAATGAAGTATGATAATGACAGATGGGTAAGGGTTGAAACAAACCTATTTTACTAACCTGACAGGAATCTCCAAACAAAACTGTTCTTTCAAATGTTCGTCTCCTTAACTCCATAATTTTTCCTGGCCCAGTGCCTAAACAAACAACATGCTAGTCACGAAAACTGACTCTAAAGTAAAATCTGGACAAAGTCATTTCGAAGTGCTAGTACTATCAGGTTCCAAATAATAGGGAGGGGTGGGTGGGGGAATAAGAGAAGGGAGTCAGGGTGGTCGAGTGGTTAGTGTTGCGCCTTCCACCTCTGTGTATCCGGGATTGAATCCTCGGTTTGCATGTGGGCTAAAAACAACAAAGACAAACACCGAACATGACACTGATCAGAAAAGTTTTAACATATCTTGAAGTTTTTAACCACTTGATTATCGTGCCAGAACTTAAGAAAGAAATTGATAAACTGGGGAATCTAAATTAGCTCCAGGGGGGGGGGGGGAGGGGTTGAAGGGGCATTTACTTGGCACCTAAGAGTAACTACTAGTGGGATCTTTCTTGTGACAATCATCTCTCATCAAATTGGCTTGCTTATATTAATTATTTCTTTTTGGCAAATACATATGATCAAGGTTTACTAGATTAATTCAATTTGTAGATACCCGAGTCACATGTTAGTGCTTGCTTGACATTTCTATTCATTGCACAGTCTACATTGTGCAATCTTTGTGATCATAATGCTTATTCTCAATATCTTACACAGGTCCACTTGCTAGTACTTGATAGTTCTTTTCCTTACTAAGAACAACTAGTGTGTAAGTCTTCTCTCCCTCTTAATTTCTCCTTTTTCTTTAGCCCTTGCTCTCTCTTTTTTCCTTCATAATTTTCCCTTTCTCAAAAAGACTTTCCCTATATTTTCATTTTTCTTGCCTTTCCTTGGTCCATTAGATATTCCCTCATCTCCTCGACTTTTTTCTTCTAGTCTCTCGATCTTAAGTTGCAAAACTCTGAAATGCTATTACTTGGCTTATTCAGGCATCAAAGATACTTCATCAACTAATTTGAACAAACACAAAAAATCAAACTTTAATTCACACACATGCAAAAACAAACAAAAGACATTGAGTCTCAAAACTTGCCTTCGGCAACAAGGAAAAACTTCAGCCCTTGAATAGTGTCATCATCTTCAACCAACTCAACACTCTCTGCATAGCAGTTTCCATGGAAGCACTGAAGTGGTAATGGGGGAGCTCTTGCATCAGTTAGGCTGTTGCCATGGTAAATACACATCCTGGAGACAGTGGGGGAGGCTCCAGAAGAAAACTTGAGTGAGCCAAGACCATGGGTGTAGTAGGGCTAAATGAAAAATAGACAAAAAAATATTCTTCACAATTGATGTACGACAATTGACATCTTACGGACTGAAATGATATGCATCTATTCATGATACAATGATACGAACAAGTTGTTCATTAACAGGTATATAGGTAGAGAGGTGTTCGAAAAGTTCCACTCAGAAATGACTAAAACAGCAAAAAAGAAAGAAAAAAAGGAAAGGACAGAAGAAAAAAAGAAAGAGTGCATTGAGGTGCCTTGAGCAAAGGAGTCTTGTTGCAGCCTTTTTTTCATCAGGGAGTTTAGAGGCATAGTAGTAGTAGAGGCACCTCCACATGTATGCTAGAGCTACCAAGGGTCAAGAGAGGCTTTCTTCTTGGCTCATCTCCATGTACATTTGATGTGTGACCTAAACCAAGCATCAAGCAAGCATCCGAGGAGGCTGGATTGGAGTTTGACGCACTCTCTAAACACACCTGACTCACCGAATAATAGCTAGTGATAGCTAGTGAAAATTAAAATTAGCTGGAACTTTGTTTTTTCTTCTACTAACAAGCATGGATTTAGGGGAGTAGCCGGTCGGGCTCTGAGTTGACAATATATGGGAACTGACTGTATATAAAACTGCAAGCTAAAATATTATGGTTCTGGTGAAATTTTAGCCCCAATTTTTAAGTAACTGTTACAATAAATATTGAAAACTCAAGAAATTTAATTATAACAAAAACAATTATTCTGTTTGCATTTGTTGGATGTGAGATTATTAATTTTATAGCCAACTCAGGGCAGTGTGCCTCTTTGCATAATATTTGGCTATTTACAATAGAGATCAAAAATGACAACAGTCTTCCTCATCCTTCTCACAACTTAGAATTCTGTGCAAACTCTCTTTCTTTTATACCACAAATACGGTCTACATAAGCAATAATAATAAGTAATAAGTCTGGTATAGTGTAGCTAGAAGCATAGGAAATATTACTTTCAAAAATGTTATTACTGCTAGACAAAACTAAGGTATAGTAACCTTGAAATATCTTCCATTAGTGTTAGACTAAGTGTGACTCACCTCAAACTTCGAATCAATAGGAAAGGAAAATGAAAGGCCTCTGAAGTTTAGTATAAAGAGTTGGTGACTTGGATCATAAACTGAAAACAGTTAATAAATAAATAAAAACATTTTAATTTAATTCCATCCACTACACATCATCATCTACACTGCACTCATACTGATGAATATTTTTGTGGTTGCACTTCAATTCTGACAAGACCTATAGGCTTGATACCTTTGGTGGCGGAGTCAAAAAAATATTGGGGGTGGGGCACAGCACAAAATTGAATAAGTTGATTATAAAATCTAAGATTCGTAATCAAAAGTTGCTGTTGTTAGCCAGAAATTATTGGGGGAGTGGGGTGCCTTGTCCCCCAAACCTAATTATTTTGGGAGCCAACGCCTCACTGACCCCCTCCCCAAGTTGGCCAAAATGGGGCAAAAAGTCTCTGAAAAACATACCTCCAGGGTGGGTTGCTCCAAAAGACATATCAATTTGCTCAATAGTAGGTTGGACTTGAGGAGAGTTGAAATGTACTCCACTGGAAACGAAAAATTCAATACCTTAAATATAACTATTACTAAAATTGGAGTTCTAAAATTATTTAAGCACAGCTTAATTAATTAATATTATTAAATTACTTGATAGTTTTCATGAAAAATAGATCTATATTGACCTACTTCTTCAATGCTAGAATAAGAATAAAAATCAAAAGAGAGAAATTATCCCAAAAGCTTGTCACACATTGTTAAACTCTAGCTAGATCTTGCAGCGAAAATATGAATGGAGAACCATAATTTTATACTGTAAGTATCAACTATTGATCACACTGGTTGAGTAAGGAAACAGCTCATATTTAATTATAATTTCTTGATGCAAAAAGAAGTGTACTTAGGGTTTAAGTAAAGATTAACCTATTTCTGGTACGAAATAAAAATAGTATTAATAATAATTATGCATGAGCTAATAAGCCTTTACCTTCAGATTATCAGTAAATGTATAGTCTGTGTTCATGGGTTGATATAATCACAATATGTTCAGAGGCCATAACCTACCAGTATTTGAGTTTGACTCTGCTCATGTTGTACACTTCAATAATCTAGTCAGTAACAAAATGAAACAAATTTTAAATATTGTTGGTATAAATCTGTTTTTGATGTTTGCAAAACAAATTAATCAACTTCCTGTTTGCATAAGATGTAAAGTTACCAAACTCTTAGTTTGTTGAAACCCTTAGAAACATTCACAGCCTCTGGAACCCATAGCACAAGGCCACTCTAGATTAGCAAAAAGAATGTTGAACACATTTTGGGTTAATTTATATATTAGTTAAACTGACTTTAAAAGTAAAAGATAAGGAGCTATTTGCAGGATTATAACCAAATTAAAATTCGTAGTACATTATTTTATGACAGATTTGCTAATTCAGACTGGAATGTAAAACTAAAGGTGGCCGGCACTCTTCTTTTAGCTAAACATTTCAGCTACAGCCCAACTATAATCATGTGATCCTGATGTAAACTGTTGAAGATGAAAAAATATTCTTCCAAAACTGATTAGAGAAGAAGTACTGAATCTTAATTTTGAGAGTTTACCAACACATTGTACCTTTATTGTGTTTGGGGCTGAAAAAGGATAAATATACTGACCGAGATTACTTTTAAACCTTTAGTTGATTACCTTCAGTCTTTGTGTTGATGGATCAAAAACCAATCGAATCCCATCACTTGGGAGATTGAGAACCAAGTCCATTGCTAAAGGATTCTGTAAATTTCAAAAATCAGGTTAGTTTTTTTGTGGACAGTGCAACTTTCATTTAATTAACTCAAAAAGGCAGGTCAAACATTTTTTTATTACAAGATCTTAAAATAACTGATAGACACCAAGAAGAAAACTCACTGCTTCACTGTACATCACTTGTACACTCTTGATCACTCTGCATTGGCGCTTAAGGATTTGTACACATTGAGCGACTGGCATGCCTAGTAAAAAAATTTTTCTACCATTAAAACAAGGTACAGCTCGGCCCGAGCCTAGAAATAACCATAGAGTGTTGTCCTTCAGTGGCATGTGTGTTAATTGCCAGTGGTAAGGCCCCATTCAATCTATAATTAACAATTATCCCTTGGGCCCGAATGGGTGGCCCATGAGGCTGCAGGCCAAATGGGCTATTTGGCTACTAGCCCATGAGGGCGAGAGGGAAAATTGTTTTAGTAAAATAATACTAGTTGGTCAAAAATCAGAAGTAAAAAATGTTTTTTTAAAGTTCTAAAATTAATTTTTTAATGTTTACAACAAATATGATCACGTGCAATCGCTACTTGTAGGCTATCACTAATAGCCTACGAGTAGCGTAGCCAATCAGAATGCAGCATTCATGATAGACCACTAGTATCATTTTACTAAGTTGTATTATTGTATGTTTTGGAATTTCTCTTGTGTTAATAGGCCTTATGCATGTTTACGTCAAACACCCCCAAGCCTCGCTTTTTAATCACAAAAGTGTGAACATTTTATAAATCAAATCCCATAGCATTCACAAATGAAAACAATTCCTTTGTGAACATGGTTCACACATGCAAAGTGCTCACAACTATTTTTTGAATATGAGGCTCTGGGGTGAAATTGTATAGTTTGAAGTAAATTTGCATAAGGCCTATTTTTACTTACCAAAAAATAAGATGGACACTACTATTAACATAATAACAATAACAATAATCTCATGTTAAATCTGATAGCACAGTATTTACTTTGCCTCCTTTCTAACTGCTCGGGGTTTGTCATTAATAATTGATAACTACTTTTCTGAATATTGCCTATTATAGTATAGTTAATGATTCGTATTATTTTTAAAAAAGCGATTAAAAAACAAAACATGTTTGCATCTTACAAACCTTCATAATATAACAAACGATAACGCAAAATTCTCCAAAAAGGAAGATGTTGTGTCCTCTAAAGATGTTGTTGCCGTAAAAATAATTTTGTATATACAAACTTTGTTTATCAGACGTACGCCAAATACACGCAAGCAAAAAAAACCTTTAAACGAGAAGACATCGTGATAAAGACTTAAATCCAAGCAATAAAACAAAAAAGAAGGGTAGCAAAATTGGATAACATCAAGAAGTGGAATCGTGCGAAGCAAAACAATAACGTTTCCAGATTGATCGGGGATAGAGTCAGAATGACAAGCCGTCAAACGCAACGACTGAATTTAAGAACGTCAAAAAAGTTTTTACCAAGAATGAATTCCCACTGCTCGTTTCCGAGCGATCGTTCCGGCACAACCTCAAGATCCAGCATGTTAGCTACAATCAATCTTTCCTTTGAAAATGCAGGAAGTCTTGACGGTGAATTTAGCTCATTTTCCTTTCCAGAGCAGCTCTGACATCATTTCATCACCTCCGCCATTTTTGTTTTGTTTACGTTGCGCGACGCATTTACTTATCAGTGAAACCACTGACCATAAGCTTACTGCGGCTTCGTAAAACCAAACTCGTCACCAGTTTTCCTGTCGTGCTGTAAATATAGGGCAGCTAGCCAAGATGGCGGAATCGGAAGAAGATTCTGAGAAACTTGAGCAAAAGAAACAACTGCTATCTCAGGAAGATGTGGATGAAATTGCCCAGAAATTACTAAAGCATCAACTCGTCTTAACAGCTTTAGAACTTCATACGGAGCTGGTTGAATCAGGGTTTGAGGTTCCGAGACTTCGCGATTTTTTCTCGAATCCCGGAAACTTTGAAAGACAGCTGGGAGAATTTTACACATATTCGGCACGTAAGTACCTTTGTATGGTGAAACCTAAATCACACCAATTATTTGTGACTGAAGTATATTTTCAACTAAAGTGTTACTAAATGTAGGGGGTGGGTTTGTGCTAGATTTGCATTAATGACATCTAGAGCAGTCGGTTTTCGTGGCCATATTTCGTATTTGCTACTTGATACTTGAGGTACCAGGTACATGCAAAATGCACATTTTTTTTTCTCGTATTTTTTTACTTGTATGCTTGTTGTTGTATCACGTATAAAATGCCGCATTTTTGCTCTTGGCGTGGAATTGTACGTCAATATGTAATGTAGGTTAGACTAGCTACTAATTTAATTTTACTAAATACAAATTAAAACGTAAATGTGTGCTTTTAAACCCCACCATAATGTTGAACATCCGGTGTTTTGTCATACCCCGAAAAATCGAGAATATAAATTTTTTTCTCAAAACAAAGGCTATTTGTTTTTTTTGAAGAAAACTGAAATATAAGTTTTACCTTGGATATTGAATTCTTGATACTGAATAGTGGCCTTTATAATCCACAATGATTTTTTTCCTAGTGCACAGTTTTTTAGCTTCCCTCATGGTCCAAACACTGGTCCAAAAATACTTTCCCCTAGGAGACAGTACTTAATATTAAAACACACTTTCCCCTCAGGACCAGTAAGTACCAAACACACTTGATATTGGCGAAGATGACTCAAGATTGAAGAATTTGTCAACTTTAGTCAAAAATCTTTTAATACAGTTTTTGCTAGCTGCAGCAACAATATTAATGTCATTGAAATATTTATTATCAGTAAAGTCAGGGACCAATACAGGGGGTGGATTTTCCACTCCCCCCTTTTTTTACATAATCGAAAAAAAAAAACGAAAACAAAAAGATGTAATTGATCAATAATTTGTCACTGAGCATCTACAAAATAGGCAAACTATTCGCAAGTTTACAGACAATCAACAATTTTAGAGCACGCGAAATGCTGTTATTGATGCACAAAGAATGATAATTATTCTCATAATTTTTATGAGCAAAATGCAGTGGGTTAAGAGGCACTCAAATACACCTTTAATTTATTGTCATCACACTGAATGCCAATTTGCGAGCCATGGAATTACGATATGATTGCTTCTATCCAAATGATAATGAATGTAGCTTAGATGCTAAAAGTAAGACTCTGGCAAATGAATTTTTGACACATCTTGAACTTCAGATGTCTGTGCAAAGGAGTTGAGTTACAGCTGAGTTATCTCTTCTCTTAAAGGTTGCCTTGTAGATTTAAATTTGGCCTCAAAAAGATTGAAGATGTTTTTTTGTCACCTTTTACAATGGCTGAAATCAATGTGAATATCCCCCCCCCCCTTTTTGAAATCCTGTATCTGCCCCTGAGAGTTTTGTGAAGTTGAAATATATATATTTGTCAATCAAGTTACCTCTGACCTCCTTGAAATGTATGCAGTTCATCTCAGGAATCAGCTGTCTGACTCTTCAAAATTTGTTGAAAAATTTTAAGAACATGACTCATTGTATTTAATTTGTCATGTGTCTATACAGAAAGTGCTTATTGCTATTACCTTAACTAATTCACTATCATTTTTTCAGCTGTTCGCTCTTCAAGTAATTTCACACTTGACTCACTGGATGACCTTGCTCGCTTCTCAGAAGATGGACATGAGTCTGATGAAAAAGTCGCAGGTAACCAAAAAGTCCCAGTTTTCTACCCCTGTGGAAAACAGCAGATCTTTTTAATCCATATTAACTAGATCAAATTGGTGTATAATAATTTTTCACAATTGGTAAAGATATACAGTATTAAGTTAACAGTATAGGTAAACTTGAGTTGTTCACAATTAGTTGTGTTTAATATAAAAAGAAATAACATTTTTCCATTTGTCATGATCAAATTTAGTTCTAGAGTTTGAACTGAGGAAAGCTCAAGAGACAATTAAAGCCCTGCGTGGGAGTCTTACTGAGGTTGCAGGTAAAATACAATAATTATTTGAAAGCATAGTTCTAAGCAGAAAATGTATGAATAGGAAAAGGAAAAATGTAATGGAAATGGGGCAAGGGAAAAGGGTAATGGAAAGTGGCAAAGTAAAGGGGCAAGAGGAAAGAGTTAATGAAAAAGGCTAAGTAAAAGGGGCAGTGAGAAAGGGTTAGAGAGAGGGTAAGGGAAGGGGCATAAGAAAAGGGGCAAGGGAAAGGAGCAAGGGAAAGGGGAAGAAAAGGGGCAAATTAAAGGGGCAAAGGAACTGGACAAGAGGAAAGAGGTAACGAGAAGGGGGTAAGAGAGAGGGGTAAGGGAAAGGGGCAAGGGAAAGGAGAAAGGGAAAGGGGCAAGGAAAAGGGAAAAGAAAAGGGGCAAAGAAAAGGGGCAATGGAAAAGGGAAAAGAAAAGGGGCAAAGAAAAGGGGCAATGGAAAAGGGAAAAGAAAATGGTAAGGGAAAGGGGTAAGGGAAAGGGGCAAAGGAAAGGGGCAAGAGAAAAGAGGCAATGAGAAAGGCTAAATTAGAGGGGCAAGGGAAAGGGGCAATGAGAAAGGGTAAGAGAATGGGGTAATGGAAAGGGGCAAGTGAAAGGGAAAGGGGCAATGAAAAGGGAAAAGTAAAAGGAAAGGTGCAAAGAAAAGGGACAAGGGAAGGGGGTTAACCAAAGGGACAAGAGGAAAGAGGCAATGACAAAGGGTAAGAGAGAGGGGTAAGGGAATTGGGAAAGGGAAAGGAGAAAGGGAAAGGGGCAAGGAAAAGGAAAAAGAAAAAAAGAAAAGGTGCAAAGAAATGGGACAAGGTAAAGGGGCAAAGGAAAGTGACAAGAGGAAAGAGGCAATGACAAAGTATAAGAGAGAGGGGTAAGGGAATCAGGCAAGGGGCCAGGAAAAGGGAAAAGAAAAGGTGCAAAGAAAAGGAGCAAGGGAAAGTGGCTAAGTATTTATGCCTAAGGATGTTATAATTTAGCAAATTTGCTCCAAGGTTAGAATAATTATTTTTTTTGCATATGTAAGGTTGATTTCAACAAGCCAATATTTTCTCAGATGGTCTGTTTCTGCCATACCTTTGGATAGGGGTTTGATGTATAAATTCCCAAGGAAAATTATTTTTGAAAAAATATTGTCGACAAATTCAAAGTTCTCTATACTTCCCCACCCCCATCCCTCCTTGGTCCCCTAAAATATATTATATGCTAAAAGCCAGCCATCTTTGGTCCATAGGGACAGAATCAGTCTCTCCAGATGGAAGGAAAAGAAGTAGAACCGAAAATAGCCAGTCCCCAACTGAAGTGAGTCCTGGCTTTATGCTTTGAACTATATTTAAGCTTAAGATTTTTTACCTCTCCTCCCCCCTTTTCCAAATTATCCTTCTAACACCAATGTTAATGTACACTCTTCAGTCCAGCACCAGTTAATGGAAGCTCTTTCAGAAATTTATGTTGAGGCTGAGTCCAATTTAAAAAAAATCATCCATCCTTTGGCATAATGCAAAACTGTCAAGCATTTCTTTCAGATATGAGCCAAAAGACAAGTGAATTTATCTGAAATTTGACGAAATTTTGATTACCTTGTAATAATCTAGCAGACAAATTATTTTCAGGGACTGTGTTAGTTTTCAAGACTTTGCAGGTATGAAAATTCCTTTTGTAAACGTGGCGTCTTGATTTTTGCTCAAATGCTGAACTAGTTGCCATGGAAAATTTGTTATTGCCCATGTGAAATTTCAAATGGAGGGCAGTTACAGAAAAAATTAGGGGCTGAATTTGTTTGCTATGTTATTAAAGATTTAATTGCTTGTTTTAAGATAAATTTCAAATCTCCAACTTAACTAAATACTCATAACTATCAAAATATTGATCAAATGTGTTTAAGAGCGTATGCTCCAATCTGTTCCAATACAACTCAATCCTTAAAAGATGATAGATAAACTGTAAATGCATAATAACCTGATACAAACTGTCCTAAACCCATTAACTTTTAATTTTTAAATATAAATAAGAATAGATTAGATTAGTTCTAGTTTTATATTGTATATTTTAGCCAATTTATTTTTTATTTTTATTCTATTAGAGAACCTCCTTGAAAACCACTCACTGGGTGACAGGAGCTTTTCTCTGTAAAGATTGTATATCATTAGTTATTATTATTACATTCTGTAGTAACTGAAATGGATGGAAGTTTAACATAGATTGTCTTCAGGTTTGTTACAGTCTCAGGAAAAGTCAAAGTTTTAAAAAGAAGCAAGAGTCTTTACAATACTCAAGAGTTTCAAGAACTCCATTTTGTAGTAAAAATATAGGAAAAAGCATAGGCCTTTCATGTTGTGGAGTTTTACACAACTTTCTAATCATATGGCAAGATCTTAGGATCTTAGAACTATGGGTAAAACAAAAGATTGTCGCTTGTGCCCCTTGAAGTTTCAAGGATGGTCCTGAAGAAGCCACAATTCCCTACAAAGTTGGTTTGAGGTAAGTTGCATTGTAAAATGTTGCATCAATTTGGTACTTACTCTTTTCTGTGGTTACTTTTCTTTGCCATTAGGAGCCAATAAAACCGCACGAGATGAGAGCTGTAAATTTCCTTGTTAATGAATATCTGTTGAACAATGAGTACAGATTGACCTCAGTCACGTTCTGTGATGAAAATGCTGATCAGGTAAGATAATAATTAGTTATGATAAATTGTCATTATAAAGTAAGTCAATGAAATTCATGTTAACATCTATTTCATGATTCGCAATACTTCTGGAATTCCTGAAAAACTCCTGGAATTTTAAGGTTCCTTCCAGGGCCCTGGAAAACTTCTGGAAGAAAACAGTTAACTTCCCTTGAATACTCCTGGAATTTTGTAGAAAATATCTCAACTCTATAACAAACAAAGCAAAACCTACAAATTTATGCATCTTTCTTGTACTTGTACATTTTGTATTTAGACTAAATTTCAGGAGTTCTTTTTCTTGGGGTTTGAGTGTGTATACAAAGGTCTTCATGCTACATGTAAAAGTCTCAGAATGAAACAATTGATTGATATACCAGTCCTTGCTATTGTGGTAGAGTTTAAGTTGATATTGTTTTGTTTTTTTATCGAGAGAAAATTATGGGTTGGGTCCAGGAAAAGTTATTTGCTACCCTGGAAAACTCCAAGAACTTTGTTTTCATTAATTAGTATGAACCACGGTATACCTAAGTTAGAATTTTTGTATTTGAGTCACGGTGCCCCAATGGGCATATGAAACTCTGTCAATGTCTGTGTAAATCCCTAAAAGTGAGTGTTTCTGGCTGATTCAAGGAACGTCTGGTTATAAATTCACATGTCCAGGCTTTTCCTGGTAGTTCAAAGAATGCCTGAGCAAAGACTTTCCTACGTAGCTGTCTGTTTGCCTATCTGTGTTTCTATCTGCCTATCTGTTATCTAATTCTATCTCTCTCTATCATCTAAATTTAGGATTTTGATGACTGGGATGAAGTTGGTCTGAATGTCCCGAAACCCCCCGACTTGCTTCACCTGTATCGTGACTATGGTCATCACACTGTACCAGAAGTAATGCTAGTTCTTAAAGCTGTTCGTGAAGAGAAAAACAGACTGGAGGAGTTGAATTCGCAGCTTCAGGCTGAATGCAAGCGACTTAAGGAAGAGTTAGGTGAAATGAAATATGAAAACCAAACACTTACAGACAGTGTTAGCAGACTAGAAAGGTGAGTTTACTCAGAACGGGCACACAGCAAAAGATCAAGTTTTAAAACTCTACATTCGTTTTTTGGGAATCTTTGTGAAACTTTGCCAGTTTTGCTTATATTGATGCACAGAATTTGGTGCTGGTCACAGTTTCTTGATATAGTTATTGTATTTTTTTTTGCACAAAAAGGGTCTTTTGTAATAACCTGATAGTAATGATAATATTACTGCTAATAATGAAAGTAGTAATAAATAGGTAGTGAACACTTTTTTACCAAAGGGCTTTTCAGTGTCATATTTAAAATTTCCAAACAATAAAAAATATAGTTGAGAATCACAACTGGAAGCAGACCAGTTGGTTCTTCTTGGGTGGTAAGGTAATGAGGAATTCTGGTGGTTCTTCTTGGGTGGTAAGTTACTGAGGAATTCTGGTGGTTCTTCTTGGGTGGTAAGGTACTGAGGAATTCTGATGGTTCTTCTTGGGTGGTAAGGTACTGAGGAATTCTGGTGGTTCTTCTTGGGTGGTAAGTTACTGAGGAGTTCTGGTGGTTCTTCTTGGGTGGTAAGGTACTGAGGAATTCTGGTAGTTCTTCTTGGGTGGTAAGTTACTGAGGAATTCTGGTGGTTCTTCTTGGGTGGTAAGGTACTGAGGAATTCTGGTAGTTCTTCTTGGGTGGTAAGTTACTGAGGAATTCTGGTGGTTCTTCTTGGGTGGTAAGTTACTGAGGAATTCTGGTAGTTCTTCTTGGGCGGTAAGTTACTGAGGAATTCTGGTGGTTCTTCTTGGGTGGTAAGGTACTGAGGAATTCTGGTTGTTCTTCTTGCGTGGTTGCTGCTTTTGACCAGGTACTTTGGTACTGCTGGCTACTCGGGTCATTTTGACGAAGATTACCAGTGATAGTTGTCATGTTTTACATTAGTTTTAACCTTTTAACATAAAGGTTTGGTTGACCGAAGTATCTTGGCCCCTAAAGCTTTGTTGTTGTCATGTTTTACCGCGTCCCTCCATGTTATGGTAAATGATTGCATGTTTTAAAGGTTCTTGATTTGCTTGTTTTATTTTGACAGTGAATTGGAAGAAATATCTTCAAGACCACCAATTTCTTCGAAGTCTCCAGTAAAAACAACGGAACAATCGTCTAATGGCAGCAGTAGTGAAGCACTTAAGAAACCATGTGACCAAGATGAAGGCGAAGTTGAAGTTACTAATCCGCTCGAATCGAATGAATCTCAAGAAGAAACTATCCCTACCATAGTCATTGAAGAAGCCCCAGCGGAAAAACCTGCAGAGTTCTCGACTGAGGAGGTTGGGAGCGATGTGGAGGTTCAAAGCGATCTTGTTTCACAGAACACTCAAGATTCATCCCTAACGAAGGTAGGTTGTGATACGCAATGGATACTGAATACTTACTTGATAGCTATATCCTTTCTTGAACCAATATGGTTCTTCGACCGGCGTTTATCTCCAGTTTCCATAGTGCTAAGCGGATGAGAGTCTTTGACTACCCCTTGACAGAATGCTAATCCATCGAAGGTTAACCCCCAGCTGAACTGGTACTCATTTATACTTCTGAGTCAAGTACAACAAATCAGGTAAAATATCTTGTTCAAGGATACATCATAGCGTTCTGATCGGGGCCTGATCCTAGGATTACAAGTGGGACACCCAACCACTGAGTTATTAAATACTTTACCTCAATTATCTGATGATTTTTGGATCAACTTTCAAAAAAGCATTGATAGTTTTTCTATTAAACTTAAAATCGAAATATAATTACGTCTTGTTTGTTGAACTTGTATTTGCCGATAGTGAGTTAGTTAAGTTTTTGTTGTTTGGTGTACAAGGGTCAACTCGGATGTAATGAATGTACCAAACGTTGCTTTGAAATTAAAACTTTTGAGACTCGTATCATAGACATGGGATGGGATTCAACCAGTACAACATTTATATAGCAAGTTGCAACTTTGGATATGAAAAAGAAAAATTTTAAGTTAGCTGCGATATACAAAGACATTAAGGGACCTTAAGCAGTAAAGACGGCAACTTTGACGACGACGGCTTACAAAAAATACACTCCTTGCTGACCTTTTCGATCATAAGGCTAGTTTGCTTTCTTTTTTGTCCGAGTTACATTTTGTGAGTACAAAAAGTGAAAGTGTTTTTTGTAAAGGCGAGTGAAAATTGACAACACTTGTGTATCCAGATTTTAAAAAAAGGTGAAAGAATAGTAGCTGAAAAAGTAGCACTAATATAACTTTGTAGTTGTTGTTGAACGTGCTATTTCTGCCCTGACTTGCAGGACAAAACCAAGCAGTTGAACACCACTGACACAAAGAGCTCGCATGTTTGTGTTAGGTGAGTGTGCGTTGGTTTGTGATTCTTTAATTACGAAAACATTTAGACCTTAAACTTTCGGACATTAGATTTCAGACAAAAAACTTCACTCATAAATTTTGGACTAACATCCACAGTGACTGTCAATTAAACAACTTGTTTACAAACAACAACAAATAAACAGGGTGCTATTGCTTCAGGCTGCCGTTTTTAAAGTCATATTGCATGTTGTGTTAATTGTGCTTTCTCACTCTTGACATGTTCATAGATAAATTGTTTTTGAAGATGATAAATCCAAGTTGTAAAATAGCTTCAACAGCAGTGAACGGGTTTCTGACCATCCAAGGCCTTTAACTCTTGCGATATCAAGTCAATAACTCAAATTGAGCAAGTTTTTAGGCATTTGGAAATGTTGATGTTCGGTTGTACAATTATTTTTTGTCAGAAAATTTGGTCGTCCGAATGTTTTCGTAAATTGACTGCATTAACGACAATCTTCAGTTTCATCATTATTAATTGTATATATTTCGTGGCGCTTCTTCTCCAGAGTGTGGTCGTTGGTCAAGCGATAGCACTTTTAAGGTTACAGTCTAAAGACAATAGAATATTAAATAACGTTATACTAAACTAAAGTGGATAAATCGCCAGGAAAAGATTAACATGCATAGTTTGTTAGTTTAAAACGGTTTTGAACTATACCATTATGTGGGGTAACATTTTTAAATGATTATGTTGTTTTTCGACCACACTCTGAAGAAAGGCAAGGCGCTTCGAAACATGTACAATTCAAATGATGAAACTGAATTATATTGTTACTGCATTCAACTTTAATAAACCTCTTCTGCTAAACCACGGGTTTTAAAATTTCGGGGCTCTTCTTACCGGAGTATCTATTTTGATCCCTAAAAATACCGACCATACTTATAGAGCGTATCACTTCCGCCCTACCCCCGGGGGGTCACCTTACTAAACAATTAGCTAATCAATTTCCTTGTGTTACTTGGGGGTTCAACCTGTGTGTTCTCGTGGGGTTGCTTGACATTTTTAGCACGTTGTCCGTCCGCGGGTTCAGGTGAATTTGCTAGTGACTCTTGTGTTACTTAAAAGATCTATCTACAGGCTCGGGTTGGTTGGAGAGGAGTTCATTGTAACTCAAAGCTTGGGTAATTTTAGGTTAATCAATCTTTAAAATGTTGTTATAATCATACATTGTAATTTTGATTAAATAAAAGATTGTGATAAACATGGGAGTTGTCTGTGTTTTAAACATTTTGCCACCAGACATTTTGGTCCTGCCATTCAGTGATCTTCATCAGTTGGCATAAATCGTTTAACCTTTTCAATCAGATACAATTCTCGTGTTCTTCACAAATTTTAAACACAAACGAAATTTGTCTTATTTCGGTTTGCCTTCTCTCCTGCCCCTCTCTTCCTCATATTGCAGTAACATTTTTCTTGTGGTGGTAAGTTTTAAGATGTCCTTGACGTCTAGGAAAATGGAGGCGTGTTGGCTGTTGAATCAAGTTTCAAGTCTGAACAAGTCTTATGGCCTCCACTCCTTTTCTTACTTAGCTGTTAGTTTATGGAATTCTCTCCCGGACACATTAAGAACTGCTAATTTTGTAGACTTGCGGCGAGAGATACTGAACTACAAGCATGAATAATCTTGAACTAATAAATTTTAAAATTTTTTAAATTTTTAAATAGCGTACATATGTAAATATTCAACTTGAACTTTTTCTTTTTCTTTTTATTTCTCGAAGATATTAGCTCTGTAAAGCTACTCTTAAATTCAAGTATAAATAAAGTTTATGTATGTATGTATGTAACAAGAAAAAAATCAATCAATTATGGTCTAGTTTACTAAAAAATTGTTTTGAAAGAGTCGATTATTTTCGTTTGCAGAAAAATTTCTCCCGCCTTCAAAGAAGCGCTATTGTCGTACTCTCGTATTCAGTTGGACAGTCGACTGGCCCATGAGGTGAGCTTCTCGTGTTTGTAGCTTGTGACTGTTATCATAGCTCATAGGGAAAGCGGAAATGACTCAAGAATATAGCAAAACTCAGGATAACAGTTAATTTTCTGGTTTTTATTACTCGTAGGGGAAAACATTTTCCTGTTTGTGTATGTTAAATGTACACTCCCAAAACGGAGAAACTTTAAACTGAATGTCTTGAAGAGTTTATCTTTTTCAAAATGGTGGCGATTTTAACGTTCATTTGTGTACATTCTAGTTCGCCTGTCTAGCTTTGCTTTGGGTAACATGTTCTTTTGAAAGTTTAATTCAAGAACGAGAGTAGCCAGGCAAACTTGAATGCAAAGAAAATGTTAAAATCGACGCCATTTTTCACAATGTTAGTAAAATGAGTAGACTGATCTAAAAAGCCTTAAAATAGTTTAGAATTTTGCTTTGAGAGATATGAGCGGATCCTATGTCTCAGAAACAGCTTGTTTCCTTTAAGTTGTAGGGTCTCCACTCTCCACTGTCAAAACATTTGTCGTCTTTTTATTGATGCACCTGCTAAACAATTAAAATGGACTAAGAACGTCTTTGAAGACTGACCTTACATGACTTGGCTTTGCAAAAAACAAAGAAATGTTCCTGTTTGTACAACCTTTTTATAAGGAACAGGGCACTTCACTTTAGTTGTGCAATGAGTTATTTTGTTGGGTTATATTAGGGAGTTTAGATACGAGTCAACGCCAACGTCGACGAAAGTCAGAAAATAATCACCTGCACGCGTACGTATAACGTAAAAAGCTGAGTTTTGAAGTTTTTGCGACTACGCGAACGACCTGCAAAAAATTTTGTTAATCTCCTTTTATCTTTACTGAAAAAGACCACTTTCATAATTTTCTATTCACAAAGCGTAACTCGGACAAAAGGAAAGGAAACTAGTCTTACGTGATAGACAAGGGCAAGCAATCCGTCGTTGTCGATGTTGCCGTCCTTAAATCTTAAATTCCCTTTTATCTCTTTTCGATTGTCCTGTTGCGTTTGGGAAACCTCGCCGCTCATTCCCCAACGGTGTTAAACCAACGTGTTCACAGGCCAGTTTTCGATTGTCTGCACGGTTTTATTGTAGTTTTTTTGACTGGACCAGAAACAGTAACTGCTGCACAGAGCTTTTAATCCGTGGCTACGCAAAGATGGCGACCGGTACATTTAACCATAACTCCTACCGAATAAATGTCTAAAATTTCCTATAAAAACGTTTGGCGAGAATCTGTAACCCTCAAATTTGACACACACAATGTTGTTAGTACAAGGAAGAGTTTTACCAACTGTTATCTTCGCTGAGTTTCTTTTAGAGGTATAAGGTTCGCAATGCATCGTGGTAAAATTTACAGCCGCCATCTTGTAGGGGTTGGTCGATCGGGACTAAGTATTGCTTACAACTTTCTTCACCAAGTACTTTCCTAATGTTTTAGGTCTCAAAGGTCTCGGATGCCGATGAAAATGTCGTGTTTATCCTTTCGCGATGCTTGCCGCACATTGTACCAAACGTACTGCTGAATAAGAGGGAGGTATGTATAATAGCTACAACTTTTTTTACCCCATGGACACATATATATTCTACAGTGTATACGTATGTAAAGATAGTTCTAATAAACTACTTAATGAGGCACTGACATTTGAAATCGTAAGGGTTAACAGAAACAGAGAGAGATGTCAATGTACTAAGATACATTTGCGTGAGATCGGGGTATACGAACAATGAAACACACACATACACACAAACAGAAAAACAAACCGTAGATGAGTAAAAAAACTGCAAAACAGAATTAACACATCAGTATATGACATATTGCCAATTAAACATCAGAACTGCAACATAAAACGTAAGTAGATCAAGGAACTATACTAACTCTAAGAGTTTTTGTTTGTTTTAAATTTCCCATTGTCCACTGCTTTGAATGCCATAGTTGTTGTGTATTTAACTCTCATATCGTGTCGTCTTGCAAACCTTTACGTATTTTTGTCACTGTATTCAAAAGTAACGAGTGGTTTTAAACAAAAGACGTGAGAGCTCCTCGTTTTTGCAATATCATGAAGCTTTGCATGGAGAAGGACTGAACGGTGTAAATAGTTCTTTGTGTCGTAGATTTATTCATTATCTGCTCTCTGCCACCCAGGAGTTGATTCCTGTCATCATCTGTACGGCCATTCATCATCCAGAAACCAGTGAGAGGGACAAATTGTTACACATGCTATTCAACTTGATCAAGAGGCCGGATGAAGAGCAAAGGTAATGCTGCTTATGACGTCACTAGACCTATTCATTATTGTATAGTTAGATTCTTCATTCCATGAAACCACCATCATAATTATCATCAACTATTACTGATACTGCTTGTACTGTCGCTGACTACTACTAGTACTGTAACTACTAACACCATCATTACTATTTTTTGCTGGCGCTGCTACTGTCAACATTTCTATAACCTTATACTAAACTCTGTTAATACTAACACTACTGTTTGTTACTGTTGGATTATATGCGTTATACAATTAGTAAAATTTGAACTAGTTATCAAGTAGTGTAATTTGAAGTAAGTATTTCTTACAATGCTTTGGCAATATGTAAAACTTTTTTATTTTATGCCAATAAAGCTCTGATACAAGTGTCTCTGCCCTGGTTCTGTAACATGTCTTTCAGACAAATGATTATGAATGGTTGTGCTGCGTTCGCCCATGTGGTTGGTCCAACTAGAATTGAGGCTGAGTTGCTACCACAATGGTGGGAACAGGTAATAGTACTAAACTAGTTGAACTTCTAACCAATGTAGTCTGCGGTTGCTGTCTGTTTAAATGTTTTTCTTTCCTTGTCTATTTGTTTGTCTGCGTGTCTGTCTATGCCCATTTACTGATTAATTCACTAATTGATTGACTAATTGATCGATTAATCACAAAGAGAACTATTTTGAAAACTTCAGTGGAGCTACTATCTCTTGAATATTTTGTTACCCAACTAACTTACTAAAGACGTGTTCGTACTATTGTTTTGTTGAAACTTGATAAATGTCTTCAGTTTTGTAATGAAAGAAACTGGTACATTTTAACTCATACAGCTTTCTTAAATATTTGCTATAAAATCACTCTGAAAGCGTCGTGTTCCTAATCTACTGGTTAGAAAATGTTCAGTTATAGTATTACTACATGGAAATAAATAAAGAAACGTGGAAAATCACTTATCTGACAGATAGCTTATCCAGGCTTCGTGCAACCAGGCCTAGCAGTTAATGTTGCTTAGTGAAATAAAGGTGGATTTTATTTTTAGCTTTGTTTTGCGCTCTTGCTGTTGCACAGATCAGTCACAAGTATCATGAGCGAAGACTGTTAGTGGCAGAGGCTTGTGGGGGACTAGCACCCTACATACCAGTAAGTAAAAAAACATTTGTGTTGGATTTACTGTTTTATAGCTCTTAGCCTCAATGAGTTTAAATCAGTTTTGTTGAGGGACTTGACGAACTCTTATCATACGTACTTACGTGATTGGCTAGCTAAAGCTAAATCCTTTCTCGAGCCTAAGTGGCCCATAGGGCCGACGCTTATCTCCGGTTTCTGTAGTGTTAAGCAGATGAGAGTCTTTGACTCCCCGTGAACAGGACACTATTCTATCGCAGGTTAGCCCCCAGCAGAACTGGTACTCGTTTATACAGCTGAGTCGAACGGAAACAAGTCGGGTAAAGTATCTTGTTCAAGGACACAACACAGTGGTCTGATCGGGGCTCGATCTCGCGACCCTAGGGTTACGAGCCGAACACGTTAACCGCTCGGCCACTGAGTACAACGATTACATTAGCGTGTACATGATAAAGAGTTGAAAAGAGAAGCTGCAGTTGAAAACTGAAATAAACTAGAAGAGATTGAATAAATAATTTGCGCATGTGTTCGATGCAGGCCGAGATACGATCATCGCTCGTGTGGTCCATGCTTAAACAGATGTTGAGTGATGACCGCAGCGAGGCCGTGCGGGAAGCTGTAACACAGAGCCTGGGTCTAATTGTGACGTACATCGAAGATGCAGACAAGTACGAACAGGTCAGTGGAGTGAACTTCTTACGCATGCGCTATAGACCCTAAGCATAAATGGTGGTGTATTCCACATTTAGCAAGGTCTACCTACTGAGGTAACAAAACTTTTTATTTCATAAATGCTTGAATAAAATTTTCGTTTTATAGGCTCACGACCTTTTTGTGACATCCCTAAACGATGAAGCAGAAAATGTAGTTAAAGCAGTCCAGACTGTGTTTCTACATTCACTTGCGGCCTGGGCACGAGATCTTAGCAAATTTGAATCAAGACTGCTTATCTCAATGCTGGCCCACCTGGACTCTTCACTGGATGATCTTAATCAAATATTAGAATCCCCACAGGAGGACTGTAGTGAGGAAGAACTTCATAGAATGGTTGATACGATACGCAGTAGGGTTATACGTTATGTAGAGGTGTTGACGTCACTAGTACCCATGCTTTTTGCCGTAGTGCTTCAGTCAGGTATGTAACAGGTTTAAAAATCTTCGATCACTGTCCGTGAAGCTTACAGGCTGTTCATTGTTCTAGAATCAATATGCTCTTGGAACAGTCTACTTGTATATGTATTTAATTTTAAGGGTGTTCTCAGAAATGCCGAAAAGGGAAACAAAATTTAGTAAACAGTTCAAATATTCTCCAACATTGCTACGGATTTGGAAGTTCTTACGATTTGTTCTTCTCATCTGAATCTGAGGGTTTTAAAGGTTTCTTTGATTTCTCGTTTCTGGCAAAATCAAGATCGTTTTCAAATCTGTGCTGTTTAGCTGTTAAACATGAACTGTGTGCTCAGGACTGGGTGGGAAGATGACTCCCTGCTTTGGCAAACTGAATGGGAAAACATATAAACAAAGCATCTTTGCAAATGTTATTTGTAATGTTTAAATGTCCAATTTCAGCGCCGTTTGCAAAAACGTTAGAAGAGGTGAAAGAGTATAATGTTCCTGGTAAGTAGATTTGTACCAATAGACCAGTTTCGTTGTTTAGAATTTTTGCTTGCATACGAGACCCGGAGAAACGAACAAAAGAAAGAAATTATTCATTTCTTGTTTTATACATTCCCCTGAACCTCATTTGAGTTTTGAAGTTAAAGGAAAAGGTAACCCCTGTGGCATATTTAGAGTTAGCGGTGGTCATGTGAAAGGCGAACTCGGAAACAGAAAAATGAAATGCTTAGCGCCAATCCTTTACTTTGTTTCACCTCAATCGTGACTTAATGTTTATGAATAATATTTCTCACCCAGCCCAGGCTCTGCCAATAGTTGTACATGATGATAAACAGGGTTCGTCCAGGTCCTCAAAAACCTTAAAAATCCTTAATTTTCACTTTCCAAAATTCGAGGCCTCAAAAGTCCTTAAATTTAACAAAAATCAGTCATGGTCCTTAAAAGTTCCTTATATTTTTGCTATTTCACTGAAGTTGGCGTTTTGTTTGAATCAATCATCATCGTGTGATGCTTCGAGAAGCATGTATCATACAGTTTGTTGAGTTTGAATGAAGACTACACTGTTATGTTGTCATAAAAAAGTGCACAGTAATAGTGCCAAATCAAACCTTTGCAGTTCTATAGACTTTAGTGGCAGGTCCGTGAATAACAACTAAAACTAGCCTATATCTACATATTTGTGTCAAGGAAAATCAATATCGTAAAAAGTCGTGTTTTAGGTCAGTTCTAGTGGTTGATGTCCCATGGCTTAGGTTCTCGAAAACCAATAACCTTACTTTAAAAAGTCCTAAAAAAGTCCTTAAGATTTGCTTTGAGAAAAGCGGACGAACCCTGGATAAACGTCTTTAAAATTGTCGTATTGTCATAATCACTATCATTGGGGTATTGCCATTGCTATTATGGTTATCATTATTTTTATTATTGTTATTATTATTATTATTATTATTATTATTATTATTATTATTGTTATTCAGTCGCCGAAGACCGTCTGCTACCTCCCTCGTCACCTTTGGCTGACTTGAACACAATACTTGGAAGCAACCAATTAACAAACTTCCTAATAAGGAGATTTGATAAACATGTAAGCCAAGAGGGATACGAGCTTTGGGACGCCTTGTCGTGGGTTTCGTTTGAATAGTAAGTCTCTTAGTCTGTTACATGTATTCCATATCAACTCCATAGTTTTTCTTTGAGAACGCGGAAATTGCGCCGCGATCACATAGGAAGTAGCATAGACCAGGGTTCTTTGTTGCATTGGAGACAAATGGAAAAAATTCGGAATATGCTACACAAGGAAAACGGTGCATAGTCGTCGAAGTTTAAAATGGTGGCGCTTGGTGTAATATTGAAGTCAAAATGGTGGCGCTAGGGAAGATATTGAAGTCAAAATGGTGGCGCTAGGGGTGATACTGATGTCGAAATGGTGGCGCAAGGGTGGCGCTAGTGGTGATACTGAAGTCAAAGTGGTGGCGCTAGGGGTGATACTGAAGTCAAAGTGGTGGCGCTAGGGGTGATACTGAAGCCAAAGTGGTGGCGCTAGGTGTGATACTGAAGTCAAAGTGGTGGCGCTAGGGGTGATACTGAAGTCAAAATGGTGGCGCTAGGTGTAATATTGAAGTCAAAATTGGCGCTAGGGGCGGTACTGAAGTCAAAATAGTGGTGCTAAGGGTGATATTGAACTCAAAGTGGTAGTACTAGGTGTGATATTGAAGTCAAAATTGTGGCGCTAGGGGTGATACTGAAATCTAAATGTTTGCGCTAGGGGTGATACTGAAATCTAAATGGTGGCGCTAGGGATGATACTGATGTCATATAGTGGCACTAGGGTGGTACTGAAGTCAAAATAGTGTTGCTAAGGGTGATACTGAAGTCAAAATGGTTGCATTAGTGTGTGTAGTGAGTGATTATTCGTTTTGCAGCTATTGAATTCGGACCGTTTTGCTTAAAGGATTCTCTGTGTTTCCTCATTCTTTTTGAGGTATACTTAACAATAATAATAATATTAATAATAGTACTTATGAAGCAAGGCTAAAAAGATTCAGCAGTGAGAAATAGATGATAAGTAGATATTGATAGAACTTAATTTCGGTAAAAAGTTCTGACAGGTTTTGATTCTTTACTCCTGTGATTGTAGATCAAAAGCTCTGCAGTGTTTCATGACTGGGTTTTAGGAACCTGTTGGAAAACTTAATACCAACAGACGCACTGTGGCTAGTGATTTGTGATGGGAGGGAGGTATCTTTAAAGTTAGCTCTCTGAAAGATAAATTTTGAATACCTCAACTATTTCTTGTTTTCAGTATACCAAAGCTAATTGCAATTCTAGGTAAGTTCGTAAGGTAAAGTAAAGGTTGTTAAGGGAAACTATATTTTACCATTACAAGTTGTTAAAATTATTAAATATTTGTTGTCATTCCAACTACCGCCACCATCGTTTCTACCATTCCTACCATCATTATTCCAACTATCGCCACCATCTTCATCACTAAAACTGTCAGCATTAGTACTATTCCAACTATCACCACCTTCTTCATCAGCACCATCATCATTCCAACTATCAACACCATCTTCATCACTAAAACTGTCAGCATTAGTACTATTCCAACTATCACCACCTTCTTCATCAGCACCATCATCA
>JAOBAT010086861.1:0-18303 GCA_026413305.1 Hydrozoanthus tunicans
TATAAATAAAGCAGTAAATGCCAAAAGATAGACCAGCTTACGAAAAGCATGACCGGTCGCCATTAGGGCCCAGACTCCGTTTTTTGATGATTATTGTGGTGATGTTGGCAGAGCTTGTTGGTAAGATGTTGATGGTGATTATACTCAATGATGATGATGATGGTGGAGACAATCTACAATTATGGTAACAGATAAGAATGAAATGATCATCATTTGGCCGTGTTCGAATTGAAAAGTTTTAAATTAAATGACTAGAAAAACGTTAATTTGGTTACAAGGATTGTGCTACATAATTTTGCACTGAATCCCGGGACTCCTTAAAGTTCCCAGAAGTATTAATGACAAGTTTCTTAATGTGCGTCCCAGAGATATATTAATAATTTGAAAACGCATTTTATGGGAGCAGTTTGTAAGACTGCTCGATTTTTGCGCTATCGCGATCCCATTGATTGCATGTACAATTTTTCAACTGAAACTGATTGGATAAAATCAGGCAAAGTTTGCTCCTTCGGCTCGACCAGTTTCTGTGTACTGAGTCGTGACAAACATTGTACTGTGTGTCAAAGATACAAATTAGTCGTTTCTTTGACAACAAAATCATTTTTTGTACCAAGGACGCTCATTGAATGCTGTTTTTCGAGCGAGTGAATACAGAGTTTAAAGTGAGATTTTTTTAAACTCTGTTGAGAAAACATTTATTTTGTCCATTCAAGTCCATTGTTGTTTTATTCAGCTTAGTGGAACCTTCTTTTCGACTCGAGAAATGTGTGTTTCCTATATATGGGAGTAGTACTTTATATAACAGTCAGTGCTGAGCTCATAATGATGACTGCAGTGGCCGCTATACTATAAGGCCGTGCTGAAAAAGACAAGCCATTCAACATTCTAAACCTTCGAATGATGCTTTCGGGGATGGAAGCGGAATCTTTTCAGTATGATAATTTGTGATTCCCAGATATTTTAGACCAATGATTCATGATTCATTTATAGAATATCTTTATCATTCATGATTCATTTATTTTTTTGTCCATGATTTATGGTTCACAGCCTGCGAGATGATGTGATTGATGATTCCTTCACTTTTTAAGCCGTGATCATGATTCAAGATTCCGCTTCCTCCCCTGAGCAGCTTAGCCTAATCACGATTGTAACGATAAGGAGGACGTGTTTAAAACACGCAAGGTGGGAAAGACAAGCTCCAAAGACCCGAGCTTAGCTTTTAATAACTGAATACTGACGGGCTCTCAAATACGGTTGGTATTGAGACATTTCCGGCGATTCGAGTGCGTTTTTCTTCCATTGACAATATATACTTTAATACGTGCTGAAACTGAGCCCACTCTCTCGAGATTTGCAAGTATCATGTTACTAGTCAAACCAAATGAGCACTGAGTGACTGGCACGTACGAAACACGGTGAGCATACCGGTTGTCCAAGCAGTTAAATGATGAGAACATCAGAGTGTCGTGTTCTCTATTGACTGTTTTTCATATACTCCCCTTTCACACGAGCGGTAGTATCGGAAGGGGGAAGAACTGAAAAATGTAAATTGGCGCTTTTCCTTTTGCGGATGACTTCTTTTCTCTTGAACTCAGAAAAGATTCTCTTTGGAAATCGCCTAAGCATTGATAAAATGATTAATCATGCCCGTTATAGTCCCGACGGTCTGATTTTTCGTTATCTATGAAGTTTCGTTACGAACGTTCAATCGAGCTCAAAGATCAGATAATCAGATAATCGATCAATGATTCTAAAAGCAAAACAAACATATCACGCAAAAGTGCAAAACTGACATCTTTAAGTCATGAGTAACGTCGATCGCTACATTGGAACACTCCCGTCATCGTGAAATCTCGAGGAAAGTCAGAATTTTACAAGAAAATGGGGCAAATTGTTAATAGCGTAACCTTACTCCACCGCTTAGCCAGTAGTATAACTATTAGTAATCAAAGTTGTGTTTACGATACTCAAATAAATTAATCTTTTAAAAAACTTAGCAGTGTAACCTGAATTTTTTTTTCTTTTTCCATATAGTTTTGTGGGTGTGTGCCTGGTTCGATGTGTGCACAATATCAGATATAAAATCAAACTTTTATATTTAAATTCTTACAGACATAAACTGTATATGTTGCTAAAACATATGGAAATATAATAAGAAAAAAAAGTAAAAGAAAGACAGTTTGCTTGCTGTTTGGTATCGATCCACTCGGCCGACGGAACTTATTTGCAATAGACCATGGACCTTTTTCAAAAACGGCGGTGGTTTTGATATTCATTTGTATCAGCATTCAATTTGGCCTTTCTACCTTCGGTTTAGGTGAAATATTCTTTTGAAAGTTTAAATCGAGAACGAAGCTGGCCAGGCAAATTCGAATGCACACGAAAGAATAAAATCTCCAATTCGAAAGAGATGGAGATTATTGATGATCAGACGAAATATGATTGTCGTACACGAGCCTTAGTATTTCATGATCATCTGCATCTCGATCGATTTTACAACATGCAGTCTGTTGGACATGACCCCCGAAACTCATGTGTGCGTTTCCGGTGTCATGGAGCCAGTCAATCTGACTTAAATAGTATACAGTGTTTAAACTAGATGCTAAGTATATACTATGGAGCATTTCGATGTTTTTAGCATTTTCAAGCAATGTGACCGAAATCTTATTTCCGAAATAAGAGTTTAATCCCATCCATTCCATTTATCCACTTCTACCACAAGTCATCCAAGAAACTTCGCGCTAACCTCTGCGGAACGATTCAAGAATTACTTTTATAAGAAGCTAATTTTTAAATATAACTTAGCTACAAACAAGGGTTGATTAATGTACCTTTCTTCTTTTTTTGGACGAGAGATTTTTGTCCAAAGTAAGATGAGAAGACGTTAATGAACCCTTGTTAGAAAGTAAATAGCTTTTTCAGTGTTTTTTGAAATTATTAGTAAGTCTCGGCAATTTAGAACTATTTCTCGAAACCTTGTCATTTTTGTCATGCATGCCTCAAGGTGTGGTATTTATTATTCTTTTTCCTCCGTCTCGCATTCTTGGGTTTTCTCCTAAAAAGGCTCGCATTCTCGGCATTGCCGGCAGAGCTCGAAATCTCTATTTTGCTTGAAATTTCCGTTGTAACTCGGTATTCTTACTACGATACGATATACGATACTTTTCGTATCGTATCGTAACGTCTCGGTTTCAGATTATTCACTGCTTTCCAAAGTCTCGGGCTCGGATTTGAAAAAAACCGTCTCGGTATTTCGGACAGTCTCGGATTTACAATATGCTACCCGTTCAGTTGTTAATAACAGGTCATTGGTCCATTACACAATTTAAAACAGCCCAGAGCTGCAGACGTTTCTACACGTTCTTACAATTAAGGCGTGAGTACACCCAATTCGCGCTTTGTAGCCACTTTTCCTAATGTTTCTTCCGATATCTCCGTCCATGGTTTGAACCTGTAAAATCGCCCTGCTCAAAACACAGATGCATGGAATGATGGAGAGTCAGCTCAAACATTCTAAAATATTTGGATGAATTTTGAGTTATATTTTTTTCTTCAAAATTGGTAATTTTAAAGAGAATTTTGAGTTTGGTGAGTTTTTGGGAAGTTTAAAAATTAATTTTTAAGTTAATATTGACGTAAGTTCGCCAAATCGTTCTCAAACCAAAGCTGTATTAAGCCCTTGCCAGGAGGGACGGTTTGCTGATTTTACTCAATATTCTTCATTTTCAAATATCTTTTTCAACTTTCTCACTATCTAACAAAAGTTTCCCGCCTTCATGCAGCACCAGACCGAATTTATGTTAAAAACCAATCCCGAGTTAATCAAAATTGCCATCTCATGTTGGATTTACAGATTCGCGATCAGTCAAAAATGATATAGATAAAAACATACATGAGTTCGTTTAAACACCAGAAAAAGTGTGGGTTTGTAACTAAAACAGTTTTCAAAAACCTATCTGCTTTTTCAGCATTCTTGTTTTCTCCGTTTTGTCCCCGCGTTTCTCTTTTAGAACAAATCAAAAAATATCTTTGACTTGCCCCCGACTTGCCTGGTTTAGAATTTGTTATTCTTTACTTTGTTTCTCTTCGAACCATTTGATCTCAACAATGGCAGAAGTTTGTTTTATAAAGACAGCGAACAAATGATAGTTTCCATAGAAACTAATGACCCTTTCAGCATAACCGAAGAAGATCGCGAAACAAAAGATGCTGGAGTATTGAATAATTCATCACAACTAGGTTGTGTGAATGGCCTCCAATGACCATGATGTGAATCACTCGATTATAGTAGCAGCTGTCTGGTTGTCAAACGAGTCGTACTCGCTGTGTTTAGCGGTCGGCGTGCGGTTCACCAACAGGTCATAAATTGACTTGAAAAAGAAAGGCCTCTTTATTACAACATGGTGAATTTTCGTGCAATTCAGGTAACGTGAAAGCAATTTCTTGTGTTAATCTTCGGTGAATATAAGCGAGACTGGCTTCGTATCTGATGGTCTTGATGCTGGTGTGTTTTGAACTAATGCCTGAAAACCTAAAGAGACTAACTTGTAAGAATATTGCTTTAAAATACTTTAAGTTCACTTCCGCCTCGACCGCTAGCCCAGCGGCACGTGCCATGTTGAATCCGACATCTTGTTGTCGTACAGTTTTTCTTATTGGTAACTTTCGTTATAGTAGTAAACAACGTCAGTATTTAAATATAGCTTTGTTTCAATTTTGAGTAGAAAATAACTGGTTAGGAAAACCTATCTGACCGGTTTTCTATGAACTCTGTGCAGGCAAATCGAAAGTGGAAAAGTTTGTGTGATATCATATGACTTTACTTGTGAACTCCCGACATTAGCCACTACCATTTACCTTTGTCATTCTAATGCCCTACTGGCTCTTGGCGGTTGAATAACCCTTCATGTTTCCATTGTGCTCTTCATGTTATAACAAAACAGTTAGAAAGAATATTTATTGTTTTTCAGAACTCTCGGTGCAGTAACCGACCAATCAATTGTGAAATGCAGTCAAACTGAAAGTTTTTTTCATGATTTTGCTTTTCTCTTTAGTTTATCGGTTTATTTTGCGACTCTAGTTTGAAAAAATGAATTGGAGTTGATTTTAAACATTAACCGGAACAGTGACTTATCCCTCAAAGACTAATACGGAGATTATGGCTAGATCTAGGGTAAAGAATCGAGACTAAATCGCAGTCGGTCTCGGGAGTCGCCTACTAAAAGTCTGAAAAATATTTTCTGGATTTTGTTAATCTCTAACGCACTCTTTTCGTTTCGTTCGGCGCTATTTGTTTTTTGTTTTAAACATAAATGTTTTTTAAAATGCTGTTCGTACATTTTAGTCGTTTGCGTATTTAAGAAACTAGGTTTTTCCTGCAACATCTTGTGATCATTCGTGATTGTTGCTATTTTTAGCAAAGTTTTGGCGAACCTTCTGCTGATGAGAACCCAAATCCACGTGGTTGCGATATGATTTCCTGTCTCAACGCTCGAGAGCCTCGAGTTCATGCCCGCTCCGTGTTTTGCGCGCCAGCCTCCACTGCATGCCGGGAAACAGGCTTTGGAGCTAAGAGCTCCGTGTCGAAACTGCCTGAGACAGTTGAAACTTGACAGATTTGTGGAGGAAGTGGGTAAAGAAGCTTTGTGTTTTTGAATATAGAAGCTCTCCGAGTTTTGTGCTTTTCACATTGAAGGTGAGGTACCTTAATTTACGGGACAAATGAAAAAGAGGGACCTCCAATTCGGCTCAGCTGACGAATCCTAAATACGTGGGGGCGAATGATTGCATATCGGGGGCCGAGCTGAGTAATCGTACATTAAAATTGTCGACTTCGCGTTTTATTACTAGTTGCTGTAAGTTAAATCTTTCATAGATATTTTGCGTTTGGTTTATCGAGAACCTTGTTCTTTATCACGAATTGTCTCTCCCTTTCAAGACTGGGATAAAGGTTTGCGCGTGGGAACAACTTCGGTATACAATTTATTCGTGTTTATTTTTCTTGTAGTCAACTACTTTGGATTAAAATTTTCTTTTTTGTTTCTGGAATAAGTTTTTGAAGTTCGTTTCTCCCTATAGCAAGTTGACTTGTGTTCCCTGCTATATAATTTATATGTGTTTTTTGAGAAAATTTTAAGGCCGAAAATTATCGGCTTTGCAAGGTTATACCCCGTAAGAATTCCGAGGGTGCCACGCGTACCCTAGTCTCGGCCTTGGAGCTGAGTATGATAAGGAACGCTAGTTCGTGTTTAGGTTTTTTGCGAATTGTCGATTTAATTTTTATGACAGATGTTTCTTCACAGGCTCTATTTACATATGCTATACAACGACTTATGTTCGGCAAAAAAGGTTTTTAAGAACACGACCTTCTGCCTTCTGGACAAACCAATGTGGCAATGACGTCAAAACTTTACGGAAACTTTTGCTATAGTTTTCTCAGTATTTCCTTGGACAGTTTTAGAACGGAAACACAGGTTTATAATGCTCTTACGACTTTCTTTCAATTAGTATGTCAAATTCAGGTAAATATAGAAATAAACTTGTGAGGTGAGAGTTTTTTTTGTTAATATTTGAAATTATTTTTTGGACGCAGGTATAACTTGCAAGTGTCTGATTGAAGATAATAATCGTTGTTCCAAAAACTTCCCGAAAGTTTGGTTCTAAATTGGCATAACAAAATTTTTTTTTTTTTAAAACTTATTTTGTCATTGGATCTTTGGAGAAGCCTTTGCATTTGTAGATTGGCTCAATGGTGAATAAGATTTTTCACATGGTTTTCAAAGTAATACAGGATTAAAAGTGTTGTTGCCTGTTGCAGTGTGAATAGTGCGAGTAATCTTTGGTTATTGCTAATTATGATCATATGTAATGTGGGCATTCTTCTCACAATTCTAAGGGAAAGTACAAAGCAGACAGTTTGATGCCTTGGATAAAAAGTTGGTAACCACTTCCAGACAAAAGAAATTTGCAAAGTTATTTTGAATAAAAAGCGGCAAAGGCTTTTGACTAACTTTGTTGACACAAAGAAGGGATTTGCTATTCTATTTGGTTATACTGGCAATATCTGGAACACTAGAATTGTCAGCTGTCAAGTAAAGCAGTTCTCTATCTGCATGTTAATTGGTATTTATTGTTGTAACTGGATTGCATGTGCTAGCGGCTTTAACTATCAAGGTACATCGGCGTCATAACTTGTTTTATCTGTTAAAGTTTAAAAGCACATCTGCTTGCAGCTAATTAAGTTATGTATACCAATTTACTAAGACATTTTAAAAAAGAAATGTGAAACTTCTTGCGTAGGTGACAATAAAATCGAACATTATATTTTTCAAGCTTGAGTTTTACTTTTTGGATTAAAACTGTTGTCATCCGTGAACTCAAAATTCAAATAAATTTCCATGTCTAAGTATGCTTTTTAATAAAAAAAAGATTGGAATGTACGACCAACAGGCCGGGGAGTGGTAACCAGTGACATAGCAGCAGTGAATTATATGGCTTTTGTTTATGTCATAAAACTTTTATTTCAAACAATTTCAAGGGAATAATAATTAAGTTACTCACTGATTAAAGTTATAGCAGTGTGACTTTTGTAGTCAGAATTGAATTGTTTGAGATAAAAAAGGTTGTCTATGTTCATGCCTCGTGCTACATCATATGCCTCCTGCTATATCATCATTGCCTGCTTCAAGTCTAAAGAATGACAGGAACAGCGAGAAAAGGTTTTATTTTCGAAAATTACTATTATTGAAGGGTTCTACTTTTCATCTAAAACTTTAAAAAAAACTTAATAGGGACTTAAAGATTATAATAAGTGTATTTCAAGGATTATTATACCTATTCAACCATAGAAATTTAAATATTACATTTTGGAGGTTAACAGAGAAAAAGCAAGTTGTGCATGTGCTTGGCTGCTACCTTGCCTAAAGTTGTGTAACAGATTGGCTTTAACAATTTTCATGTAAAGTTTATGGGTTCATAAATAAGTAAAACATCTTCTTGGTGGTATTGATTAACACGTAAACATAAAAATTGTACGAAGTTACGAAGTAAACTTCCAATTCTGGATGAATGAAGTTTAGCCAAGTACCTATATTAATTTCTTTTTTGACCAAACACAAATATACAATTATACTTGTATACACATATTTTAAACCTTTTTGTTAAACTTTATTTTTATCTATGGTTTTTTAATGTGTTTTATTTTCGTATGATTTTCTAATAACCAAGTATCTTATTTTGTGTGTGTTAAGTGTGAGGTGGTTGGGTGTTGATAGGTTGATGGTTTGATAAATCTCTTGGGTGTTGAAGGAAGTTGGCTTTAGGGAACTCATCTTGTACTATTTAAATTGTTGCAGACTCGCTCTGGAAGACAGTTAAGTAGAAGGTCAGAGGATCAATTCTCACCAAAAAGAGGGAGACAAAATTCTGCAGTGTCCTCATCAAAGACAGTATCAAAAAGAGTTGATAAACCCTTGAAATTTTCAGATATTGAAGATGTTGTTAAAGAAACATACTTAGGGGAAGCTGATTCAACTGCTGTTGACAGTAACACAGAGCAAGACAGTTGTCTTGTTGACAGACAAACAGGAGCTATGGAAACAGTTATTGCTGATGTTGATTCCACTAGTAACCTACCAGAAACATTTTATCCAGCCAGCGAAAAAGATGATGAACAAGCTAGAATCTCAGAGAACAAAGAAGCAGCAGGTGCGAAAACAAGAAGCCGGAGCAGAAGTAAGAGCTCAATGCTTGACCGCTTGTTGCCGACCCCCGGCTTTGTTGACAAGCCACAACTAAATACACAGGGTGGTGCCCTGGCCAGGCGCAGGCCACCCAGAATGGCAAGTTTAAATGCTGCAGCTAAAGTAAATTTGTTTTTTGAACCATCCAGTCCATTGGCAGGAAAAAGCTTAACAGAAATTTTTCAGCATGCTCATAATCCTAGGAGAAGTTCTCGTAAGCATTCATCAACTTCAGATGAGGGAAGCCGAAGTTCTGAAACTGGTAGCATAGAATCAACTGGCCTTTTTAAAGATGATATTGTGCAAACTTCCTTGGATGGCAACAGTTTAATTTCTAAAAGTGTTAAGTTGGAAGAGTTTTGCTCAAGTGAAAAAGAAGTAAGTAATGGAGTTTTGAGTTCCAAAGTTAACGAGTCAAGCAAACATTCACAGAAACATGTGGAACAGAGTATCAAGCGAAGTGCAGAGCCAGATTCGTCATCTGATGTAACTAATAATGGTAAAAGACCTCGGCTTGAATATAAAGATATTGGATCATCTGCTTATCTTGAGTCACTAGTAAAAAATGGTGACCAGAGAGAGGAGGAAGGAAATATTGACTCTAGCGATTTAGAGGGAGATATAGAGTGCGATACCACGACAGAAACTCCAACAATGGTGGATGTTAGCATCCAGGTTGATCTTCCACGACTGCCATCAGCTTTTTCAGCTGCTAATAAACATAGGGTCAGAGTTTTAAATGTACCAATGCGGGCACAACTCCAAACTAACACAACAACGTTAAACTTTACGAAGAACCATGTTGTTGGCCCTCTTCCCCCATTGAAACCATCTAGAGAACAAATTTTAAGTAAGACAGCAAATACAAAGCGTACAGCAAGTCTTAATGCACAGGCAATGGTTAATGCTATGCTCAGAAATGAAGGACCTTTGTCAAAACTAAAAAATGCTGGTAATCTTTTTGCTCAACATGCAAAAATGAGGTATTTAGGAGTAAGTGGCTCAAAAGAAAACATTAATGGAGCTAAAGGAGTTTTAATGCCTGTTCCAGCCCTGAGAATTCCAAAAATAAACTTTGCAGCAACCTCTACTTCAACCTTCAGTTCAGGTGGTAGGAGGCCTATTGGTAACCCAGTCAAAAGCATTCATTTGAAAAACCTCAATGTACAGAGGTTAGCAGCTGAACGAAGGCCAAGAGAGCCAAAGGTAACAAGCAGTGTTTAAATGAGCTAATGTTTTGCAAGAAAACAAAACAGCACCATTTGTCCTTCACCCTGCATAGTTAACAGTCATGCTGTTAGGACAAAAATTCAAAAGCCTGAATGCCATGTTGGATGAGTGCAAGAACAGAATCAGACCAAAAAATATTTTGTTCTTCTCTTTTTTCAACATTGCACCCAAGTTTTCAAACTATTTGTCCTCACAACAAGACTGCCAGTTACCTGGGTCATATATCCTTTGGTGTAATTAGGTGATCCCATGTAGAAATTGAAAGAAACTAAAACTCAAAGCCACCCTTTCCTGAAAAACTGGTTAGGTTTTGTTTTATTTGTTGTACACTCATTGTTCTAACCTCCCCCACTAAACAATTGAACCAACCATAATGAAAAAAATGGTTGCTGTACATTTTACCACAATGCATTGCAGGATTCTCACCATACCTGGACAGCAAAAGGCACCCTAATTTGCACAACAAAACCTTGTGTTTCAGTTTATATTTTTTTATTGTCTGGTGAAGTAGGTGAACATCGAAACATGGAAAAGACACTGCTTGATTGTTTTTGCGTAGATTTTTATGGGTAAATTACGCCTTCAATTCGCTCATGAAAGCTAGCAAATTTATTCTTTTGGATGGAAAACTGGCTAAGGAAACAAAAGGGCACAGCGCCCTTTTGTTTTGGTCTCGTGAGAACACTGGCATTGCGAACCTCACACCACTAAAAGAAACTTTGGGAAGGTAACAGTTACTAAAACTCTTCCTTTTAATTTAACAAGCACTGTATGTGTCAAATTTGAGGTTTACAGATTCTCTTTTTGCATTTTTTGTGGGCAATTTTAGATGTTTATGTGCTAGGAATAATGGAGAAAATGTACAGTTTGCTATTTTTTGCATAATAAGGTCGATTGCAAATCATTTGATATCATAAACCTATCTGTTAAGGAATTTTCTTTGTGATCTAGCAGTTGACCATATCCATAAGCAAGCAAGTCAGATCACTATGTACTATGTATAGACCCTGATTTATCGGAAATCCCATCATTGAGCCATGCATGTTGACCTTCATTTTGTTGACAGCTTATACCGCTTCTGCCTTTTTTTAAATGTTTTAGAGCTTATTGAGATATTTGAAAATCTTTTAAGTATAGTTTACACTTGAAACAGAAGCTCGGACACTGGACTTATATCCAAAAAAAAAAAAAGTAATGTCTCCTTTGTCTTTCACTACTTGTTTTAATCAGGCGAGTAGTATCCAGCAAAGGTTGCATTTATTTATGTTATTTGTGTTAAACTTTCTCTGTGGTTAAGAGAACAAATGGTTGGATGTACTGTGGCGAGCCGCTGGACAAGCCATATTGTTATGTAAGTGTACAATAAGCAATAATTTTTGATATTATTAGTATTATATGCAGGGCTTCTGGTAATTCACGAAAAAAAAAGCCACAAAAATGCGGGAATTTTTTGGGTGAAATTTGCGGAAAAAATGGTCAAGCTACAGATATCACCATAGTTTACCGCTTTATTATTTGTTATCTGGGAAACATTTTTAAAGGGAATTTATGACTGAAAAAATAGGGATCAACATGCAGTGGTGCTTGCCTTTCTTGCCCTTTGCAAACGTCTTTGCAAGTGATACTTAACAGATGTATATTCACCTTCCTGATTATTATTCACATCTCTTTCTGTCTGATTCCTGAGCTTTTAACACTCAGCAGATGCGGTTCTCCTTCCTGCCTCTCTTTTTAAATGCACCTAGTTTTTAAAAAGATCTTTAGCGCTTGATGAAAACATTTCTCTGCCAGCTGCCACCATATTTGTGTAGATCTGACTTCTTGAACAATACACCAATAACTAGTTTCCAGTTTCTCGTGATGTTTAAGAACACCTGGTTATTTTGAGCATTGCTTACTCAGTTGAGTCAAAATCTCACTCCTTGATAGACTCAGTCGTGAGATTTCATGCTTAAATTCGGAAGCATACCTTGTCTTAAGGCTGAAAATAGCTCCAAATATGATTAGATTAGTTGAGAATCATGGCAGAAATACCGGTATTCACGGGAATTCACAGATTTGTCAAAAAATCGCGGGTCTGCAACTTTGCGAATTACCAGAAGCCCTGTATATGAAATAAGGCTAAGATGCAGCAATGATAAACAATGATTCATTTTAGAATTTTCCTAAAACTGATAGATTTACTTCCACAATGTTGAATTTTAGAATAATGACAAAGAAAATTGGAACAGCATTTTTGAATCCCTCAGTGTAGATTTAAGATAGATCACTTCCAGTCTGTTAAACTTGACAAAACACTGTAACTTCTTGTTGTATTCTTCTAAACAAGGTGATATAACATAAAAAATTATTGTTATAACCAGCTAAACAGTGCTGTAGTTTCTTTTAATATCCAGCTAAACAGGATAATACGATCTTGCGACTTTTTGTTGTATCCTGCTAAACAAGATAGTACAGTCTTGTAACTTTTTGTTGTACTCGTTATACAGGGTGATACAGTCTTAGAACTTTTATTTTTATCCTGCCAAACAGGACGATACGATAGTTATCAGAAGATACTACAGCAGTATCAAGCGTGGAGATGAGGTTATCAATGTGCGTGATGCTGTGTTGTTAAAAGCTGGAACTCGGAGGAAAGATCTACCATTTGTTGCCAGAGTTTCTGGTCTTTGGGAAGAAGATGAAGGTATGGAAATAATTTAAAGTAAAGCAGAAATTTGAACAGTGATAATACTCAGTGAGTACCTTCAGTGACACCTTAGAAACAATAATTTTTGGACAGTTGAAATTTGTACCATTTTTGTACTTTTTGATATCTGTTGATAGTTTTTGTTTGCATTTTAACAGTGTGAGAGACAGGGGTGACAGTGAGTCCCTTTTATCATTTATCATTCACACAGAGTTTTACTTCATGGTTGATAGTGGCTAAAAGTTTAGTTTGTTTAAAACTGGAGAGCTTTTGAAATGACAAACTTGATGTCTATCAGATTTGTTTTAATGCCTTTTAGTGACAGTAAACAAAGCAAAAGTAATGTCGAAACAGCATTGGGTCTCAAAACTATTATCTTATCCCATTTATTTTGATCCCTATCCAGGTCCAAATGCAGGTGAAATGATGATGAGTGTATTCTGGTACTATCGACCTGAACAGACTGAAGGAGGAAGGATCCCAGACTTTCATGGAGAAGTATTGATGTTCATCTTATATAAACTTCTTTAGCCTTGCTCACATAAGAGGAAATAGCTGAGCCCATAGTCTTAATAGACAGGAAGCATGGCCCGTTTCTCTCAATTGCAGTAATTTTTTCTGAGAATTTTGCCTCGCAAGGCAGCAAAGGAAGTATCAAACACAGATGTTTGCCTCACTGCCTTGTTAGCAAAATCCTCATGAAAAATTATTGCACAGAAAGAAACTGGCCATGCCTCATGAGGCAACAAGCTCAGTTGTTTTCTCAAGTGTGCACCAGACTTTGGGTTATCTGTTATTGTTACAGCTACTTGCCAAATAATGAGACAGAGTTATTTTTGTTGACCAACATTTTTATGTTAAAGAATAATTATTTTTCATACTTGCTTTTTCTCTAGGAAAAATAATTACATAGAAATAAGAATTCCTAGTTGGGAAAAATTACCAACATAATGTTTGTCAAGTTTTGGGCTGAAAGGGTTAAGAAGAGAGAAATATGTTATGTAGTTCCTGGGCAGTATGAAGATACTGCTTCGTAGTCATCATTATCAATTCAAATATTGATGATATTTATTACTCATCATTTTTCGCTATTTATAAACAGATGGAAGTGATGGCATCTCGTCATAAAGATGATAACAGTGTAGCCTGCATTGTTGATAAATGTTACACCCTAAGTTACCCAGAATACTGCAGGTAATATATTAATGCTGCTTCTTCACTTTTTGGAATTGTTGGGTTAACAGTTAATTTGGCAAATCACTTGACAAGACCAATGGTTACCTCAAACTGAATGCTGAGAAAAATTCTGAGTCAGTGATGGGAATAGAATTTGCAATCACTGATTATTGGACAGATGCTCTACCCACTGAGCTACAGAGGCTCACATAGGGAGATAAGTCACTATTTAAGTTCTTGTTTATTCCTGGTTGACATACAGCTCACATCTGCTTGCTTAATATATCTAATAGTCATATACTGCCATATGATTCAAACCCTCAAGTGATTTCACACTATTGAATTATTGTCTTTTCTTTGGAAATGCTCGTGTGGTTTTCTACCTTGTGTCTTTTTTTTCATCTCTCGTGTAAAACATAAGCCCAGTCAATTACTGACTTGCTTCCAATAAACAGTAAATTTTGTGGTTGTAATTTCATAGTTCAAATGATAGAGCACTGTACCAATATCTGAGAATTAATAGACCCAAGTCCCAGCGAAAACCAGGTCTAGAACTAAAGTTTGCAAAAATCCCTATTAATTAGTCACAAAGTAGAAACATACAAAATAAACTGTTATACAGAAAATGGAATTGGATTTCAAACAGGAGACAAATACTTTGTGAATTTCATGATCATCAAAATCCAGTACACAAGTTGCGGTGGACACAATGCAGTGAAACATTCTAAGGATTTTTTGATATAAGCTAACATGTTTAACTGATTGCAGGTTCCGTGCCCAGGCAAAGCTTTATCAAGAATCTCGTCAAACTCCAATAGCCCCAGTCCCACCCGGTGAATCAACAAGGCCAGGTTCTATCCCGCCACCAAACACAGACCCATCCCTAGTATTTTTCTGTCGACAAGTATACGATTATAGAATGGGACGGATCATGAAGAATCCAGGTGTATAAGACTAGCTGGCTACAGTATCTGCTGCCGGCATGTGATTGGTTCACCAGGAGGATCAACAGCCAAAACCTTTATTATTTCTTGATTCCTCTTTTTTGAACATTGCACCCTGATGCTGACTCTCTAATCCTAAATAGTTTAAGGGGTCTTTTGAAGGTCTTTGTTGCTATAGTGGTTCATATTATAGAAAAATGAGTTTAAAAAGAAAGCCCCTCTTTTGTGGGGTCTTAAAAACCAAAGGTTTCCATTCAAGTTCAGTTCAATATTTTAGCACACATAAGAATCTAACTGAACTGTCTACTTACAACCTTTAAAAGTGAAGTAAATTCTGTGTTCAGTTAAAATATCTTAAGCTTGTTTTTGAACCAAAACACATTATTTAGATCTTCTTTAGTTTTCAAGGTCCAAACTGCTAATCACTTTTACTTCATTTTCATACTCTCAAGATCAACTTTATTTGGATTTTATGTTGTCAAAATACATAAATTGTGTAGAAAGATTTTAATCGTTGTTGGAAAATAACTATTACTAGATTGGCGATTTTAAACAAAAGCATCTTTGTTTTATATTTGAACTAGAAAGTATTTGAGTTCAGAAAGGTTTATTCATAATCGTTTCACAAATTGTGTTTTTTTCTTTTAAGGTAATTTTGTTTTGAAAATGATAAGGCGACTTGCTTGAGAAAGTATAAAAAACTCTTTAGTGACTGGCCAGTAAATTGACATGTGGCAAGATCAAAGTAGTTCAGATCGATTCAAGCTGCAGGGTGTTTTGAGTGTATAGATTTTCTAGTACAGAGTTGAAAGATTGTGAAACTAACTTTTGATATTATTGTTATGACAATCATCATTTCAGTTTAAACGTTCTAAAATTTTATCCCCCAGAATTTATTAATAAGATTTATCTTTGAAAGTTAGCTTATACATCTCCTAGTATTTAAGTAGTGTTTTTGCTTGTTTTTGAATAACAGAAATGTTCTCTTCACTAAAGTTTGTTGCCTCGGTGACAAAGAATACTTTAAATCAGTTTTGAGCGTACTCACATCAAAAACCCTAACAGCATTCCTGTTGTTCTGTGTTTGATGTCAGAGCTTTATTTAAACATCATAACTACATTATTTCCATAACACGGTTATTTCAATTGTTTGTTTTCAAGTTAACATTTTTTTTAAATTTATTACATCAAACGTAGCCCCGACAATCTGTCGGTTTTCCAGATGCTGTAAATGTTGAATTTTCGCTTTATTTAATTAAAAATAAAATTAGTTGTGAATTGGTCCTCAGCCAAACCAACATGCTTCCAATTGGCACGATAACTCCGTTGTGTTCTGATAGGTGCAGTATGGGCCAAAACTCGGAGACTTTTTTCTCGAAACTTACTCTTGGGCTTTGCAAAAATAAAAATTGGGGGGGGGGGGGAGGATTAGTATTTTTTGTATAGGTTCTCAAATTTTCTCGTTCATTTTTTGTTTCGAGTTTTTTGCTGAATGAGTGTTAGACAAATGTTTTTTCCTGTTTCTTAGCTGGAAGTCGTTAAATTCACCTTGATTTCGAGATATTTTTGCATATATAAAGGAAGAAAGCCTAGAAGACGACGTTCAGAACTAAAAACTGTGGTGGAATAAGCAATAGTCAGTCGTCAACTTTGTGAAGTTTTGTGTTTTGACAGTGTTAGAAGAAGTCGCTTTCCTTTTCTGTTTTGTTGTTTACCATTGCGGTGTCTCGAGGATTATAGATCTATATTCTGTATACACTAGATACATTTCAGCCGGTGTATAAAACTCGTTGGTACTAATATTAAGATGAAAAAAAATAAATATTTGAGAAAGATACCTGTTGTTTGTATCGCTTTTGTGGTTAGAATGGATGCAGGAACCGAGGGGGGGGGGCTTAGGAAGAGAATTTATTGCAGTGACTTTCTTTTCATATTCGGTTAAAGTGTTTGCTTTTAATTTGTATGGATCATCTTTATGGCTCAACATTGTTGCGTTACTGGTTTGTAGACGTGCGAAGTTCCACTCGCTTAAAGAACTTGTAACGCAACAATTGTAATATATACAAGTTCGGTTACGCGCGCGCGATTTGGTTGGCTTAAAAGTGGTTTTAAATTCGAGTAATTAAAAGTGTAATTTTTTCTTAAAAATCTTGCGTTTTCTTGAAAAAAAATTCCGTAGACCAGTTGTCTCGCTGTTATATATTAAACACTTGTTCTATTTCAATTTTGGTGGATAGTGGCTTAACGAATCTTCTGCTTTGCCGCAATCCGACGCTGTGTTTGTTGATATTATGTAGGACTGGGTCCGACACAACCTGAGCTGAAGCGAAACCACAGGTAACCCTGGCTCACTACTTGTGTGAGGCCCGCGAGTTTTAATATAGATAAGAGAATGTATGGGGCACTCGGGACAACATGGAATAAATTCGACCTAAAATCACTTTCTGTGTGTCTTGTCTTGCTGTAGTTCCTGATAACCTCTAGAAATATTTAAAAAATATGATAGTTTTTCCCCTCCTTTACTATGCGGTGAATACCATACACAGGAGGGGGAAAAAACTCAGAAGTTTCAAATATTTCTAGAGATTGTCAAGAACTACAGCAAGACAAGACACACAGTAAGTGATTTTAGGTGGAACTTTTTTCATATTTGTTTTGAAAACCGACTGAGTTGGCTGTCAGTGACTCAGTGCCCATACTGATTTATCTCGACTAGCTACCTGGGTAACCTGTGGCGAAACGTGACAAGATGGCGCGCAGTGTTCGTGTAATTCGCCTTGGAGATACGGATGTAATTCCAGCTACCACTGAGGGTCCAGCAAATGTATTTTCCTCAACACCTTTTCTTCTTACCAAAGGAAGGTATTAACAACTATTTTTCTTCAAATTATGCGTTTCGTCTTGTCGCAAATGAGGTAAATTTTTGAGACTTTTATTACAAACTGGCTGAGCTGTGTCAAGAAGGTCTAAAGATTTTTCAAAAACTCTAAAATATCTTCCGTTCATTGTGTATTGTGCAGATGGGTGGCCGATGAAGAAGTCCAGATTTGTCCGTTATGTAAGCAAAAGTTTACCCAGATTCGAAGAAAGCATCACTGTCGCCAGTGCGGACAAGTATTGTGTAGTAAATGCTGCAGTGAAAAGGTTTGTGGAGGCGGATCAAGGGCTGCAATTAAGTAACTGCATCCAGACCGAGCCCAATTTTAATTAGCAATGCAGAATATTTGTTTTAGGACACTACAATAAAATTGTTAGTAATTAGGTGAATTGGCATAGGTATAAGTTCTGCCCTACCACTGTGAATAAAAAACATTTTGACGTTTTTAATCTGCCATTTTTGTTTATATTAAAATAAGACATCACCTTGATAACTATTTTGAAGAGTAGAATTCCTGAAAACTTGATTGTGCTCATTATAGCACAAATTTTTACAAGGCAGTCAGATTTCTAGGGTCAATAACTTAATTTTGTGCACTGATTGGCCGAAAATTGGCCCAATAACTTCCTATATAGGGCCATGGAG
>JAOBAT010086872.1:0-18302 GCA_026413305.1 Hydrozoanthus tunicans
CCTTACACACCCCCCCCCCCCCCCCCACCGCCTTTGCCAAAATCCGAATCCATTAGGGTCATCGGATCCGCGAATCCGCTGAACTTATCGTTGCAATCCGAACGAACTTGCCGATCCACAGACCCTTTCCCTCCCCCCCCCCCCTCTACTGAGCCAAGGTGAACTAAATAAAAATTGGAAAAAAAACGTTCTTTCAGTTCCGCACGAGCCTCGGCCTCATGGGAAACAACGCGCGTTACATTGACCAGAGCTGCTGTCGCGGGAGGTTGTTGTAGGCTTGCTCAACATTTTCTGCTTTCGCTTTGAAAAGACTCAAAATGGATTTGATACTAGAATTTGCTGACCGCCATTTCCTTACTCCGTACGTTTATCCGACGGCATGGCGAGAGGACGGCTGGACGAGACAATTATTCAGTTTACTGTTAATTGTAAACATTGGGGGAATTTTGTTATACTTCGCTGTCGCAGGATTCAGCTATTTCTTTATTTTCGACAAAAATTTGATGCGCCACCCGCAGACTCTTAAGAATCAAGTGAGCCTGGAGATCGAAGTTTCAGTGAAAAGCATACCATTCATGAGTTTGCCAACGGTGGCGATTTTTTTGCTCGAAGTCCGAGGGTATAGCAAACTTTACAGCGTAGCCTCGCTGCAGGATAACTGGAAGCCGTTCGCTCTAGACGTTCTTCAAAGCACGATTTGCTTTATCTTGTTTACAGATTGTCTTATCTACTGGATCCATCGTATACTACATCATCGGTCAGTGTACAAATACATCCACAAAGTGCACCATCGCTGGAAGGTTCCGACGCCATTTGCAAGTCATGCCTTCCACCCCGTCGATGGATTTCTACAGAGCTGCCCGTATCATTTATATCCATTCATTTTTCCTTTGAATAAAGTTGTTTACCTTCTCTTATTTTTGTTTGTGAATATTTGGACGGTTTCTATACACGATGGTGACTACAGGGTACCAGGGTTTTTGCAGCCAATTGTCAATGGCTCCGCACATCATACGGATCATCACAGCTTCTTTGACTGCAACTACGGACAGTTCTTAACTTTTTGGGATAGAGTCGGTGGAACTTTCCGCTCTCCAGCTGCCTATGAAGGGAAAGGACCAGTATTTGAGGTAAAGAAACTAATGAGGAAAGAAAAATAAACGTTTTTCAAATGGCAATTGATTTTGGAATTTATTGGAATAGCAGAGAAGCAGCTTCATTGTTTGATCGCTGCTGGATCGAATTATTGATCTAATCTTCATGAGTTGATGACTTATGTTATTATACATATTGTGTTTAATCTGAAATACTGAGTTTTTGGCTGTTTTAATTTGCAATAAGTTTACTTTAAAGAACATTTAAAACACGTCATTTACCAAATCTGGTTGATCATCGATCGGATGTTTACAGACCAAAAGTTGATCGGATTTGCTAGTCGCTTAAGCTTCTTACTCAATACTAGTCTAATAGCATTTACTCAACAATTATGGTGATTGCAAACTTAAAATTGTGCTTTCATTCTAAAGATTTACTTGTTTGATTTAGAAATTGCTGAAAACATCAACAGTTATTTTTTTTGTAGTCTTAAAGCAATGCAGGGTTTAAGTACTTTAACAATCTTTGTACAATGGGGCCTACAATAACAAAGGGGTGCTCAGATGTCACATGTCCCATATTTTTTGGTCTTTTTGTCGCATTACTTTCTAGTGTAAAATGTTGCTGTCGACTTTCGTCAGAACAAAATTTCGCTGTCAGTTTTTAAGCAATTATTTGCTTTGCAAGTTTCTTTACAGCTAAAGTTTATCAATCATTGTCATAAACAATCAAGTAAACATGATGAACAAATTAACCTGTCTTATTAGGGTCTTCTGACAAATTTTAAATTTGGACAAAAAATATCATAAGAAACTAATTACATGTATTCCTGGATGTTTCGATACACAGTTAATCTCTGATACCCTTTGTCGCTATTGCAAATTGTCATGCTTTTCCTGATAATTTCTGTCACCTGTCAGCGCTTTGACAATAATCGTCTGTTGCCTGTCCCCAAAACCCTGTTGTAGGCCCCTACAATGGAACTTAGGGCCCATTTTGTTTGGGTCTATTCCAACCAATCAGTGCAATGAAATATCTACTTCAATTTTATAATTCAAAAGAGTTTTATCACTGACAAAATAACGTTTTATTTGGAATTTTGCAGGAAAACAAACAAATTTTTTTCCACCTATTCCTATTCTTGAGTAGGCCCAATTGAGCATACCCTCGATAGTATACCAGGGGAACACTAAGATTAAATTGTTAAACCCAAGTATAATATCGTTACAGCCAAATTTCTGGTATAATGGTATTGTGGTAAAATTTCTACTATATTACTATATGACAAGTACTCCCTAAGAAGAAACTAATTACAAGTACTCCTTAAAACATACCTAAAAAAGATTGTACAACTCTTAGGTGTTCTTTATCAAAAATTCAGAAAATGCTGTGCAATATTAATTGTGGCTTGTTTTTTAAACGTCAGTAGAGATCGAGGCTGAGCCTACTATGAACAAATTAATATATTTTTATTCATTTTATTAGTAGTCAGACATACACTAGATTCTGCATGATCAAATATTTTATTGAAGTTTTATCATCTAGATAATTGATCTGCCATGATTAGCTGCACTATTGGCAGACCAGTAGTGAAAATCATATATATAAATAATTTTATTTTGAAATAAAACTTGAGTTCAAATTAATGTAGTAGATTGCCAAGTGTTGGAAAAGCAGAGCTTTTGCTGCATCTGTCATTATTAGTAATACAACCAAGAACACAGCAAGTCCATAGGGATCGGAGGGGGGCAGCGTCGGATAGGCTTACACACCCACAGATGGCAAAGGTCCAAATTTTTTTAACGAATTATTCAGAAAAGCAACATCCTCTACAAATTATTTTCTAAATTGATTTTAAAGCTCAAAACTTTGAATAATATCCACATTTATAGGTTTGCTTTGCCTGCCTGTTTTAAATTTCAGTCTCCAACAACCTAATTTTTCTTATGCCTTTGGCTCTCATTTTGGTCTGCCTCTTAGCTATAGTTCAATTGCACCCTCCTGCAAAAATTCCTGGCTACAGGCCTGCACAGTGAGGTCTCAAGCAACTTTGATAAGGAAATAATTTGTTAATTGTAATAATTAAGTACAGTATCTCATTATGTTTGTAAAAAGTTGTCATCTGCTGCAAAATTGATATAATTACAGTTTTGTGGCAGCATGCAGGGCTGGATCTTGCCACCTATAGGAGGCTAATGCTAACAAAAAATGAACACTTGTGGCTACTAGTGTTTTGAGAAATCTAAAAAAAGAACTTGTAGTCAGCTGGATCATGTAGATTTGGTCAAATGTTGTTGTAAATGCTCTACGAGTCCTAAAGTTAATAATAATAATAATAATAATAATAATAATAATAATAATAATGGTTTATTGAGAATATAAAATTGCACAAATAGTGAAATACTTTATATCTTACACATCAAACATACACATTCTTTATTCTTGTTAAAAATCTAAAACCTAAAATGAATAAAAATAAATTATTTTAAGACTTATTTATAAAATTTGTAATGGCTGGGAAAAAGTTTTTTCGAAACGATTCATGTTACATTTAAAAACAGAAAGATCATTTTTATTGCGGAGATGCCGTTTAATCGCCTTAGCTCTGGTCTGGGGGATGAGCGCAGCCAGCTTACTGTTCCTGTTTTGCATTTTTTTAAAGGCTTCTTCACATTGCTGTTGACGGTTGCTGTCAAGACGGGAGCTAGAGCTCCTTTATAGCTCAGATGAGTTTGGGTGTAGGCTGTAAAAGATGTGATAGATTTTCGTTTGTGCCATTCAGGCCTTTAATTTTGGTTTAAAGAAACTTTTTGTAAAAAAAAGTGTCGAAGACACTCTCCTTCCTCAGTTATGCAATATGTGATTGTCTCCAAAAACGTTTATGTCTAGATTCTTTGTGACTGATTAAGAGTAATTGTGTTGAACAAAATAATGATAAACAGTGTGATGAGCATTAGATTAGCTTGTCTGCTCAGGCTTGCGTAAAAATCTGAAAATAATGGCAAAAATTTAGTATTCTTGCACACACAGATACATGTGCTTAGGCAACCAGATTTTTGCCCCTGGTAGCCAGCTTGCTACCCCCTTCCCCCTCCCCCCCATTCTCCAGGGGGGATCCCTATATTGCGATGGTAGCCATGACCGTTGTATTTTTAGGGGTTAAAATTGCCAGTCCGGTATTTTTTAGGCGTTGTAAGAATTCTTGCGTTAAACTAAAGCCTGTATCTTTTAGGGATTAAAAACGTGAAGCTATTGGACCTGTGTTTTAGCAAACATGCGTACTGAACAAGAAGTTGAGACAAATGTCCTTTGGCGAACGTCCTATTACGCCCACGCCTTTGTTTACTGCACATCACGTTCAGTGCTACATGAGTGGAATTAACGCCAACCTGCTAGCTACCCAAGGAAAATTTTAGATTGCAGCTGTTTTTTAGGGTCATCTTAAAACCGACAGGTATTTCTTATGGTGGAAAATTTCTATCCCTTGGTATTTTTAGGGTGTTTTAGGGACTTTTTAGGGATTAGGGATTATTTAACTTCTCTTAACACCATTCCCCTAGTCGCGAAGTACCCCCGCCCCCTCCCCCCCGGTATGGGAACACGTACTGGTGCTTGCTATAGGTTGTTCAAAAGCTAGTTATCTGATTTTAACCCCCTTGGGTTAAGCCAAAATTCATGCGCTGGTTTCTTCTCTATGGCGGGTTTGATATAAACGGTTCTATAAAACACTGTTTAGATTTTCGAACTCCACGAAAAAAAAACTTAATAAGTTTATATCAGTCTCTATAGGGTTCGAAACAAGAAAGAAGGTAAAAATTCTAACCCTGGGTTAAAGTGCTCATCCATTTTTGAACAACCGGATGTTATTGTCAAGAGGAGTGCATCATTACTCAAACTGTCTTCAATCGCGACGTTTACATTCGTGACTTCCATTCAAGAATTGGGCCACTTGACCAGCCACCGACGAACACACCAAGGGCAAGGAAGGTAGCCTGCTTGCAGGCCGTGAGTGTTTTTTTCGGCGGAAATGTCACCGGACATGTCCTTGCGGCGCCATCTTTGATTTCGTGGTCGAGCGGAATTGGGGCCGAGCGAAAAACCTCCTTCTCCTCCCTCCCCCTCCCCCTTTCGGTTTTTCGCTCGGCCCCAATTTCGCTCGACCAGGCTTGGAAGGCGATAAACTCGTGGTCAATACACCACGACTACCCGTTCCAGAATACCGCAAGCACGTGGGAACATTAATTGGGTCACTGGTCTCGCCGGCAAAGTCACAAGAACTCGCTACTTCTCATAACACTTTTGGTGGTCTAATATACTGTTTGTTTTGACACCTGTCATTGTACAATATTCATACTGTCTGTATGTACAGGTATTTTATTATTTCCTGTCAGCCGCCAATTCTTTGAACTGATAATCCGACATCAAATACAGCTTAAAAGCATTGTCAACATCATGCACGTGTTCCCTTTATTGCCCTCTATATCAGCCAAAGAACAAAACAATGTTAAATTAACGACAGAAAACGCAAGAGCAATTATCTATAAAAACTGGAACCTCCAGAATAATAGGGGTTGCGAATGGTCAATTAAAAATGAAAGTCTCACGACTATTTCTTGAAATCTTGTCATTGTTGAGGTCTTGTATTTTGATTTTCTCTCCGTCTCGCAGTCTCGGATCTTCTCACACAGGTATGTGGCTAGCGCTAGACTTCTCGGCAGAGCTAAAAGTCTCTATTTTGCTTGAAATCTGTTTGGTGTCTCGGTGTTTTTGAGTCTCGACCGTTCGCGGTTTTTTTCGTAGGCGGAGATTATCCGGTGTTTTCCAAAGTCTCGGAATCAGATTTTAAAAAAAGCTGTCTCGGCATCTTGGCCAGTCTCGGATTTACTGAAAACCTATTGGTCAATTGCTGACTCGTTATAACATTATTTGATTAACTTCATACGCTGTTACTTCTTCTTTTGAATTTGTTATTTCATAAGTTTATTGTAAGCCTGAACAACATCTGTTGCTCAACAACTGAAAACAAGGAAATAGTTCCGGTTTCTAAAACTAATATGTCTCTTGGCCTTTTTTGTTTTCCTGAATGTTTAAGTAACAAAAAGATGAACTTGAGAGCTCCAACTTACAACCTGACACGTGTGAATGTTTTCTAAAAACGATTGTAAATATCTAGTGGTTGGTTTAACCACAGGCGGCCCAGGTAAAAAATCAGTGTGTGCTTTGTATGGAATTACAAGCGACGTAAAATAAATTGAAAATTTGATTTTCAATGAAATTTTACTACAATTAGAAAGAATCAACAGACTACCAAAACAAAATTAGATCAGATGAGTAAAAGTTTATTGAAAATTAGATTTTTAATTTACTTCGCTCGTGGTTCCATACTGAAATATGGTATTTCTAGAAGCCTACACGGTATTTGTGCCTGGGCCGCCTGTGGTTTAAGTCGCTCTTCTAATTTTTTCAACCGTTTTTGAGGCTGAAAAATGACCCAAACTTAAGAACATTCTACTTTCTAGTAACATCCTGAGACTGAGGAACAGCGAAGAATTTTTGTTTTGGATACGGCACAAGATGATTTATATGGAAATAATATTTTCTCGGCTAATTATCGCCTTTAGTGTTGTGCAAGTTTATTTTGTATCTAAATCTTGTTTATTTATAAATACATGTTTTTCTTGCCGGCCAATTCAATAAAGCATGATTGTGCTTGCACGGAGGGAAATTAACATCTTTCCACCGAGCAATACCGGAACATTCAGTCTTAACCTTAATTTGTAACTACGAAATTTCTATGAAATTTTTAGAAGTTCCGTCTTGTCTTTGATCATTATTCAAAACAGCCCTATTTCCAACGCTATTCATGTACGTAGGCGGCGATATGAAAAACAGCACTGCAGAATGTATAGACCAATTCACAGTCAAAATTTCAGTGTGTGCAATTGCGTTGTGGAGTGGTAGAGAATAGGACTTCTGGGCCGTTCAGAGCGCTGCTTTCAACACGTGCAACGAGACTGATTTGGACCTTCAGGGCGCTCACCATTGTCTTCCGAGACAAAAGATGTCTTCTACTAAGGCAGCCACACGGGACTGATGTGCAACGGTGATATTCACACCGAACGAAAACCTCTACCTTGCCAGTTATGATTACGCTTGCAGCGCGAACAATATTGAATGCTTTCACTGTGCCACTGAATTAACAGTCAAGGACCTGTGGCTAAATGAGAAACCAGTTCAGTGTGTTGCACATTTATGCCGGTGAATTTTTCGGTTAACTTTGTAGAAATTCTCTGAAATTTTTAGTGTCTTATACTGTTTGTTGCAAGTTAAAAAACTAGTTTCAGTATAGTTAATTTTAGCCTAAAACCGATTTTTATTGTCATTGAGCCGAAGCCTGAGCTCTTTCTTAAATTCTCTTAACCCTTAATTATCCTGCTAAGTTTTTAAAAATCAAAGTCATGTAAAATCACAACAAATTAAACTAACAAACTTCAGAGTTTGTTGAAGCATTGGAAATTTTCAGAATCTACTTGTAAAGACAAAGAAAATGAATGGTCATTTTGTAGGTTTTTAAGCAGTGGTTTCAAAGTTAGAACGTATTTAGTTTGTGGTGCCGGAAGTGTTTTTAGCAGGGTGTTTTGGTCTGTTCCAGCTGCCTCGTTGCTCCTGTAAGGCTGCGTTCTTACAAAATAGCTTATATCATGCACTAACGCATGACTTCATTGTATATGTCTAATATACAGTCGAAATTTCACCAAACAAAAGCGTTTGTCAATGATAAAACTCAAGCTAATTTTGAAGATCACTTAAAATGACTACAAAATTAAATCAACAAACTAACTAAACAATCGATCGAGACTGAGATTTGCAAGAATTTAAAAGGCAATACGTTCATTAATCGTTTCTTAATCGTGACACCGCTATGAAATAAATTACGCTTATGAATACAAATATCTTGTCTGTTGGAAACAAAAGAGGAAAGAACAGAGATAAAACATCGAAAACCCATGGTTTGCAAAACTCCATCCTTTAATTACAGCTAATTGCAAAAAGCTGTCGACATTTTTCAGTACCTGGAGTTCGCACAACATGGTTATATAAGTGTGAAATAAGTATCGCGTGGTTTTAAACTGCTGGTTGCAATTTTCAGGGAATGTGTTTACGTGTTCAACAAAACCGGCAGCAGTAAACTAGCATTTAGTGTTCTAAGAAGACGGAGTTTTTGTCAATTTTTGGCCCTTATGCATCTTTTTAAACCAATATGTGAAATTATTGCGCCTTTTCTAGCTATTCTCGTTTAGCTATCAACTGAAAGAATGTTCCTTTCTTTTTTGTAACAGTAAACACTAGTCTTAATTAATTAGCCGATTGATTATGCAGGATACGTTAACAATGGTTTTGGCGACAGTCGAAGAATTCATTTGAGCAAACGAGAACAATTTTTAAACAAAGGTTTACATTTGCGAGCAGTTGGACAACTTGAGAAATCTTTATTTTTTACAAATTATGCCGGTAATGTGGGTTTGGGAGCTGAATAAAGGACAAAGGAAAGCAAATTCCTGCAAAACTAATATTGGACACTGCAGTTGAATGAATGAAATGAGACAAACCCCGTCGACAGCTTGTCAACTTGTCGCCACGTCCTCGCCAAGTACTGACGACTATTATCAGGAATAGGTTCACGTCTTCAACATCTAACTGAACAAAAACTTGGATCCCTTGCTTGTTTATGTGAGTACGTATGAATTTTTACGTTTTATTATTAATATCAAGTTTTCAGCTGCATAGGGTGTCCAACATAGTTTGATTCGGTACATAAGATTCTTGTATCAGACACCACCTAAGATTTAGCTATAAAAAGTGAATTAGTAGGAGCCGGTTAAATGTTGCTGCGTTTTATTTTCAGTGTCAATTTATATTTCTTCAATTACTGCCTAACGAAGCCAGGCAGCGAAACCTATAGGTGTTTCCTATAGCTGTTTGCTTTGAGAATATTGTCCTTCTCTGCATATACTGTTTTTGTCCAGCCGAGTATACTGGTTCGCTAGCGCTTGATCGTAACTTTCAAAACAATTTCTTTAAAGATATTCGTCCTTCGAAGCGGTTGTTTTTATATTTTTCTAACATTTCTCTACAGTCTCAGTTGATTTAAGCTGAAAGAAGTGCTGTTTCTTTTGAGATTTCTGTGCCTGTGTCGTTTTTCCGGATACCTTTGTCCCGGTGTAATCGTTCGGTCGGAATCTGGACTGGTGACTATTTCCACTCGCGTCGCCATGCATGGATTTTCTCGTCATAAACATTTCGGGTCACTGAGTGATTTAGTATTTTATGTCTACGGTTGAAAGCAAGTAGCTGCATTAATATATAACAAAGCCATTCTTCAAGTAACCAACATTATTGATTGGTTGAAGTGTGATTAAAAAACTATGTTCGAGGAGACAAATTTCTCCTCGTCCACTAATCAAAACAGTAAAGTTGTAGTTTTAAAACGGATATAGTTCGTGAGTGTAATGGTTGCCCTTCAAAAAAATCCCTCCACTTCCAAATAAATTCAGAAATAGCCTTTCTTTGATCTTAAGAATAATTCGGCAGCATTTCTTTAACCACTTGGCTATTACTAGTATGTAGGCTTAAATCCTAGAAACTATCAAATTTTCAGTGGAAAACTATCGGAGAACTTGTAAGATTTCAGTCTCAGGTTTTGCAAATAGATCAGTAGAGAATGTTGACGTCCCGCCAATTCGATATTTTTGTAAAAGAGAAAATAAGATGAACAGGTTCTTAAAATCTTTAAGAGCTTTGAAAAGTGCTGACCCACTGAAAGGGTGCTCATTAAATCGAAACTATTAAACCTACAATTCAGTGCACTCTATTTTTCCTTCTCATAGTTTCTTGCAAACAACCTTTGCGAGACTTTTTCAATTTCATCTACCTCCATGACTAGTTCTTTTGCATCGGCACTTCAGCAGCCAGACAAAGCTCGACGGAACAGTTTTTAATTTCTATTTTAAAGCGACTACGAACTGGCACTGCTCTCTCTTTCATGTTAAATCTTAAGCTTATTTAAGATATATATACCAAAGGTGTATTTTCCATATCAAGGGATAATGAAGTGAGAAACAGTCTAAAACTTTGTGCACAAAACATCTTCTTGATAAAGAGCAATAAGAAAATATTTGCAAAGATCCTTTGGGCTTTATTATTAGTAAAAAATAATAAAACTTCCATACATATTCATATTTAGGGGAATATGGGATAAAAATTGGCAAAGCAAGAAAGAATAACCTATATAATCCTCGCCTCCCTGCAACTTTTGCATGCACTTTGTTTAAACAAGTACAAAAATTGTGTTATAACAAAACAATAGAGTTCATTTTGTGCATATAAATATGTTTAGGCCCAACTCAAACGCATTTTTAGCCCATGAGAAAGGTGGGATAATGAATAAGTTCTGAGTAGGGATTAAAAATATGTTTTTACTCAAAAACATAAGCAATCTATTACTGTTGTAACGGCACCGCCACGTTCCTTACATTAATTAATCTTGTTAATGGTTTAAAAAGTTTACGCCACTAGTCTTACATCAAGAGATCACGTGACAAAAGCAGTATAGAAGAAAAACGCCTCATAGGCTCACGAAATTTCGATGGGTTCAGTTCACGAGTATCAACCTTGGTTCAGTTCACATTGCATTGCTGTATTAGCGAGAAGCCACTTGAGGCCTTTGTTACACTTCCTACACTACAGAGTATAGAAGCGCTGTAGAAATTAAAAGTTTAGACTTTTGATAAACATAGGACTTTGTGGAATCTGTGAGCAAGTCTAATTTCCCGTAGTTTTCACAGCACTCCGGCTTCACGCTGAGCTGTTGCCGTTAAAACAATTGTTACACCACCACTTTGGAGCGCATTGGGAAAACGGTGTATGACTTTCTTTTTTGCTTGCATATCTTACTGTTTTGATACAGCGGACTAAAATATGTTATAGCTTCGCAAAGTTCTCTATTTTATCCCGCATCTCGTGCGACTTTCTTTTCGCTGAAGTTGACAACTGATGCTTCCTCGGTTAAAATTAATTGACTGTTGTACTTTTCTGTACTAAACAACTTTCAATATTTTCAGTGATGTTTGCAAACGAAAAACTCGAGTTGTAATGCAAGTATTTAAAGAATAAAGCCAAAATTTAGCTCAGAAGAAGTTTGCTAGTTCTTTTATGCGGAGTAAATACTGAATATCAATGTTAATACAAGAATTAAGAAAAACTTCTAACAACACAAAGTACAACAAGTTTTATATTTAGCATTTATTAGATTTTTCAGAAACATTTTGACAGCTCCGCGTAAAAACAATGAAATGTTATGAGAAAAAATGCTTAGCCATAGTTTGTCTTATCTTTAAGCTTTAATGGAAACTTGTAATGACATTCAGTTAACAGTTCAAGAGTTTCGAGAAGAGTCTGTATCAAGATTTCTCTTTAATACTAGCCGCTAAATTAAATACACTAAGTTCTCTCAGTGAGAGCCAGCTCATGGAGTTCTCAGACTCGAACTAATAGATCTTTATGGATTGAGTTCTGAGTTACGAGTTCTAAGAAATTATTTTCTTCAAAACTGCGGGCGGTTTCCGTACCTGAAATGCGGGAGAGCGGGAGATCAAGCGAAAATTCGTTATGTTTCCCGCAAAATGCATTTCAGTCTGCTGTATGAAAAAGCAGAACAGATCGAAGTCACAGCAGTATAAAATTGAACCACTTTGGCACTGTTTCTGAGCAGTTAACATGCAATTGCGTCCAAACTTTTTTTCTTGGCAGAGTCGCTTTAATTTTTGGGGATAAAAAGGCAAAGTTAAAAATAAAAACGCCGCAGAAGTCACAGCAGTATAAAAGTGATTGAACAACTGTGGTCACTAGGGCGGGAAAGCACAACCTCGGCCGTGCTGGCGGGAAAATCACGCGCCAAAACACACGACGTTGTACACAACGCGCTCCACCATTGTAAACGCTTCAATATAAACATCTTAATAACCGAGAGCGAGGTCTGTCCGGGAGAATATTTTGCCCGAGGTCTTTCACTGTACAGACCGAGCAAAGCGAGGTTTGTACGAAAGACCAATCAGAACGCTGGAAATTTGGTTATTGACTGAAAATCAGAGTTACCATTTAATAATACTTTTTATTAAATGGTTACTCTGGTTTTCGGTCAATAATCAAATTTCCATGAATGAATATGCATGAACCAAATATTAACCCGGTTCATACAGTTTGGATCTCAGTGGGGTGCCTTGCTCAGTTTCACAGTACAAAAGGATAGTGTTCTTAAACTTAATCTCGAGTAATCAATAGAAGAAAAAACTGACATAACCGAACGATTCTTTCTGCTTATTCTTCTCTAAATTCTAGTTTTATTAAAAAGTATATTTCATTAGCACTGAGTTGATATAATCCTAGTTCGTTTCAAACACGCTAACTGAAGAACATTAACTTGAACGACCGATTCATAAAACTTTGGAAGACAAAGCAAAGCCACTCGGCTTCGTTTTTCTTTTGTTTTAGAGTCAGTTTGTAAAAAAGTAGTCTCAGGTTTACGGAACTAAAAAGGTCTGCTTCACTGATGAGACTGTTATTCAACTTAAAAGTCGCTTTAATTTAAACAACATGCGTTTTACAAGAAATGAATTACATATTAAAAAAGAGCGTAGAAAAAGCAGCTTTGTAATAATTTGAGGAAAAATACAACATTTTTAGGCTACATAACATGTTTTGATCTATCAGATCATCTTCACTCAGTACAACGGAAGATTATCAGGATACTCTCTTTTTTTACAAGAACCTTTTTTATAAGAACATGATCGAGGCTGAAAATCGCCAAAAATTTAAGAACATGTTAAGAACATGCTGAGGCTGAGAAAAGGTGAAGAACATAACCTATTTCAAATAATTCATACAGTGTTATTAAGAAATTGTTTTTAGGTGGGCTTCTTGACTAAAGTTGGCAGATAATAATTTCACATCACATCAGTGGCTTTTCATTTACTAAATCGCAGTTCTTATTCTTAAGTTATATCTCTTGAGACAGTTTAGCAAGAAAGTCAGTACCAGCTAGTCTACTAATATAGTACACAAATGTTCCACATACGCGATACATGAATTTTTAAATTGTCTAAAATCAGTAAAAATGTTTTAAGAAAATGTTTTTAAAGAACATTTTTGGCTGATATCCCGAAAGTACTTATGAACGTTCAGCCCCAGTTGAAAAATTCGACGTAATAAAAAAAAGTGTATTTCGAAACAAGTTTTGTAGTCTAAAAAATGTTGTCCTTTTCTTCAATCTTACTGCGATTTTTAGTGCTGTACTTCAGTCAATAGTTATTTTACCATCAACTGACCATGCTGATCTTTCAAAAGAGTTGAACAAGCCTCATCAAGCTCGTCAACAAAACTACTTCTTGTTAAAACAGGATATTTATTTGTAGCGTAATAAAAGCTTAAGCCTGTCATTTCATTCCTTGAACGAAAGTACGGCATCATAAGTCTAGTTGTATAGCCTAGCATCTAACATGCGTGGCAGAAAATGTTGAACATAAAGAATCTATTTTTTTGTCATTTTAAAGCTGTTCTCTTAACTGTGTTTGGTGTACACTTTGCAAGAGAAACTTCATTTGAAAACACCAGTAAATTTTAGCTTTGTTTTCTTTTCTATTATTGCCAAAACCCTTTTGAGCTCGTGTCTGTCCACCAGAGAGAAAATGAAAGACCGTTCGTACATGTAACCAGTTTTCGTCTAAAACGCATCAAGACAAATTGTTTAGTAAAACTACGAATTACAAGTTAACAACAGACGTTGTTTATTCCTGCTATCCAGAAAAAGTTCCTTTTTTCGCTTGGTGCAGAGATTGTTTTATGTGTTCCAATAAGCGATATTATGTACCCGTACTTACGTATTGTTGCGAATTAAATTGATCTCTCTTGTTGATTTCGTTTTAGGAGTTTCACTCTTTGCATGTAGTCAAGAAGTCACCATAATTCTTCAAGGCGTCGAATTAAAGCTAGTGTGTGATCCGCTGCAATTGACTCAACAAAATCGGTTTTTATTTGTTCCTTGCGCGTCATGATCATGATGCTCTCATAGAGTCCATACAAAGCCATGTTTCGCTTCCAAAGTTAATACTTCTCTGCTGCCAAAGCAAGAAAAATTGACATAGTGATCACTAAGCAAAGGAAATGGTGCGACAAGGATCGTCTTCTTCCAGACTGCTTGCACGTCCTTCATTTCTTTGTCTTAATCAGTCTTAGTCAAAACGGAAAGTTCTTGAACCGTTAACTGGTATTTCTGTTTCTGTTTTGTCAACGGTGGCCAAGTTCTTTCTCTCTGTAAAAGCTACCAGTTAGACATGAACCCATTTTATGCTTTATGGGAGAACCATGCCACTAATTTTCCAGTGTTCTGGTTTAAGATTATTCTAGTCCTATAAAAAGCAAAGTGCCACAAGTAAAACGATTTGCTTGAAGTGGTTTGGCTGCCATCGACTTGAAAACACTCAGACAATAGGCCTCTTGACACATGGCCAAGCAAGAATCTTGAATTACAATATCCACTAGCTCTCCCAAGAGAAAAGAGAGATTTCCTCGACCCACCCCTCTCGTGGTAAACGCCTTTTTATAAATAGTATTAACAAACTACTATAGTCTATACATTGCAGAACGATCGTAAATCACGGGAGAATCAGGTTTTCCGGGGAGGGGTAGTATAACATGTGCTGCTGTTCCACTCGAGGTACAGTAGGGGGAGGGGTGTGGCCGTTTTGGTCTGAGCCTTCAAACCAAGTAGGGCACCCCGAATTTTGCCACATTTTCGTGAAGAACAGATGTAGAAAAAGAAGAAAAAACACCTGGCTGCTTTTACTTTAATTCTTTGAGAGAAAAAGGCTGTTATCGGACAATGTTGATCTCCGATGGGGGCGGTAATTTCTCCAAAGAGGTCACTGTTCCTCTCACAAACACTTGAATGGTTTCTGAGCAAACCAGTCGCGGGTTTTCAGGCGTCCAAGAATGACAGGTCCTCACTTCACAATGGGACAAACATCAAGCAATCAGTGCTAGAATCTAAGGAAATTGACAATTTGTTGAAAACTACAAGCACCCATTGACTGTATGTCTTGTATGCTTTCAAAGAGAGAACTTTCTAGTACGCTCGCCCCGTGAACATTCTATTGGCTAACAATCGAAATATCACAAACACCAGTCATAAAACACTCAAATATGTCTCACTGAGAAGTTTAATCAGAATAAAAAAGATTTATTAGCAATTTTCTTAATTATTGCGTTGCTTGACGTGAAATAGCAAACTATAATAGTTGATGAAAACGTGTTATCAAAAGCCAGTACGTGATATGCTGTTAAGCCTTACCTGTCAGAGCAATGACGTGTTACTGTCTTTTCGACTAAGTTTATTAAGTGTTAACAAACCACGGAACCTTTTCGTTGTGTGGGCTTGAGATGGATCTCTACACACACGAACCATTTCGTTTTCTTAACGGGGAGAATAGCTCTACCACAGAGTCGATTTTAATTAATCTTTTGAGGTCTTTTAAGAACAAAGATAAGAGAAAGGGGGCTAGTTTACAACACACGTGTTTTACAATTAATTTGGAGCCATTCTGTCGACCTTGACAAAAGTTCATTATGTTTAAGAACTACAGCTCCAAATTTACTTTACAGCTATTTGAAGCAGTTGTTTTACAACCAGCAAAATCACGAAATATTCGCCCTCATAAACTGATCGCTAAGGATGGTGATAAACTTTTTATATCTTTGCGGTATCGTAATTCTCTTTGCACCTCAACTGCTGAAAGTTTTTAGGCCAAGCCCATGCACTGACTCTTTCATAGGCTCCGTTCGATCTCATTTCTGTTGTTTTATAACCTCATTAATATTATGTTCTTCTAAAGTTTTCTGTTTGTTTTGATAATTGTCGGGTGACTCAACGTGACCTCTCAGCGGGTTTTTTTTTTCCTCCAAAAGTCAGGCTTTGAGACAGCGGTGAAATTAGAATCATTTAATCCATTAACACCCTGATAACGGTAACACATGATCGGTCATAAAAGAAAACAGGGGGACACTATATTATACTTGGCCGGGGAATACAGCATTTGATTTCATGAGAGCTTCATAACAGCAAGCAAGATTTAGTGTTCCGTACATGAATTTCAGCAAGATCTCCATTAGTTTTAGAACATGTGAAATCGTTTCAAGCACCTAGGGAAATCACCCTCGTATAGTTCTTCAAAGTACAATTACCGTGTGGAAATTAGAACGTACTTCATATTGCGTTAAAGTAAGACATGATTGTTTAAATTCGTCTTGTCTGAAAACAAGCCCAGAAACCAACAGAATAGGATACAAAAGAAAACTGCTGGAGCAGGAAAAACTACTTACGAAGTCAATAAAAGCTCTTGATGATAATTCGGACAAGAACACTCAATATATAGCCCCGTACAGGTAGCAGCGATAGTTTCACCCTCTTCTTCTCTCGGCGAACCCCCCTCCCCACCTCAACCCGCATCGCCTTTTCCTTCCCCTCCTGGCTGGTTTGGCACCAACCTAGCCCTATTATGTCTGGTAGTCTGCCTGATAAACAAGCAAATTGGTCGCAGCGACTGCAAAGCCGCGACAAAAAATTGAATACCACCCGTTGTGATGTTCTTGCTAATGCAAAACTCTTTTCATGGGCGGAACGAAATCTTAAGTCCCGCATTGTGTTTAGTCAATCCAGAAATAATATAGCTTCTTCAGAATTTCAAACTTGAACTGTCAATGTACAACTAGCATGGATCTGTCGGAATCAACCTCTCAAAGCTGTGGATCTTCTTAAGTGTAAGTTTTAGTTAATAATTAACTATGCGATTTTTACTCCTTATATTTTACGAACAAAGTTAATGATTTTGTAATATCCAGTAAAAACTTCGCTAAATGATGAGACGGTAGCTTTATGCATACCGTTTAGGTCCGTGTTTATAGTCTGGTAGTGTTGTCGAGCAAATACGTTGAAGACAATATCAGTCAAATATTTTTCATTCAATATGAACTCTGCGTTCATTTTTGTTCCACCCTAAATTTCGTCTAAAAATTGGCGATAAAACTCTTTGAAAATGTGACAATCAGGCAATTAATAACAAAGATCCCTGTCGTATTATAGTTAATAGTTAAAAATGTGTTGAGCATGGGACTTAAATCTTTAAGATAACTTTTGAATAGTGTCAAACACCTCGAAATAAAAAAACTACTTTCCATTTATGTACCATTGTTGAGGTTTTGTTCTTTCACGGCTGTTGCTTGTCCAACCTTTTCGTTACTGCCTCAGTGGCTGTAAATATAATGGAAGGATGGAAAAGCGGCGGGTGTTGCAGTCTCGATATTTATATCAGCTTACTGTTATGAATAATCATGGATTCTTGGATCCTTGGTGAACAAAATGACGAGCTAAGTGAGTTCTCACCTTGAATGAATGAATGAATGCCGTGATCAGTGAATGAATGAACGGATTAATGAAAGATAAGCTAGAGAAATATTTCCACTTCCAAATTGAAAAACTATGGAAATGAACCTTAAAAAGGTGGGCGTTTTCAAAGCAACTCCTTGTTGAAGACACTTTTTCTACAGAATTCTTTATACTCTCTTACTATAGTTACTAAAGAAAGTACCTTGTCCACGACATCGATTCTTTTATGACAACGGTTATAAAAACATATCAAACTAAAACATAGATTTTTATTCCTTCACAAGAGCCCAAAATGTCTAGCTTGATAAATTGTACTCTAGAGTGAATTGTATTGGTAAAAACTAAGAACCTAAACTCGACAATGTTTTGTTTTCTCTGAAAGCTTAAAAATTTAAATGCACAGAACAGAACAATAACATTCAAGGCATTATATTTCAAAGGAGTTTCGTTTTCTTAAACGTTTTTTTTCCTCAGTTTTCTTACCAGAGACTTTAATCGAGCTATTCATCCTAACTTTTGAACCAGTTGATGAAACCCTATAAAGTGAACATTCATTTTGCTTGTCTTGAAGAGTAGAATGATTGGTGTTATTCATCCTAACTTTTGAACCAGTTGATGAAACCCTATAAAGTGAACATTCATTTTGCTTGTCTTGAAGAGTAGAATGATTGGTGTTATTCATTCTAACTTTTGAACCAGTTGATGAAACCCT
>JAOBAT010086883.1:0-18300 GCA_026413305.1 Hydrozoanthus tunicans
CCCCCCCCCCCCCCCCCCCCCCCCCCCCCCCCCCCCCCCCCCCCCCCCCCCGGGACGTAACACAAACCAATTGTAAGGTTGGAGAAGAATGATGCAACAGAAATCAATTGTTGTTCACCTTACCCCGTTTAAACTGCTGAAGCAAGTAATATTTTAGTACTTGATTTAATACAACACCAATGCGTTAGTTTATTGAGTTCAACTTTTGCATTTGCGCTTTGCAAGTGCTTACTCTCTAGATCTCAGGCGCGAATATTTTATGTTACAAAAATAATGTTGTATGCAAAAAAAATTTTTTTAAAGAGCGTTTTCAGCTAAATTTTGGTCAAAGCTGTGCCGCGGCTAAAATTAGAGATTATTTTGTTTATCATGCACTAGTGAAGACTTCTTCTTATTATTTTGAGGTATTTATCATACTAGCCGAAAATTGGATATGACGTCATCATACTCGTGATCCACGGGACATATCCACGTGTCACTCATGCAGTTCAAGAGACAAATAATAAAATGTTTTAAAACGTTTTTTGTAGATTTATACTGACAGAGGACCCCCGAACACTGCTACAAACGAAGATTCCTTGCTGCATCGAAATCCAGCTTGTAAAACATTGTCCCTAGGTAAGAGCATCCTATCTTCTTAGGTCAAGCCGCTACAGGTCCTAAATAGATTGGTTACATGTAAATGTAAAAAAAATTTAGAAAGTAATGAGTAATAGAAACAGAAAAATGCCGTAAGAAGAACTAAGGTTGATTACTTAAATTTGTTACAAAATCTGGAGCAATGTTAAGTTTCGTGTCACATAAACATGCTGTCAAACGAATATTCGAACCAAGAATTACCCGGCCCCATCTGCTCGAAGGTTGAACATGCAAGCTATCTGCCGCATTTTTAGCATCAAAACCTGCTAAAATCAAAATCGTTTGATACAATTTTTCTTATTACTTTAAGAGTTACATTGGCTAAATAACCTAGGATAGAAAGAAAAAAAGTAACACAATCTGTGCTTTTAAGTGAAGACAATTAGCTCTCACGGTTCGTTTCCGCTTCCGGTTCGAAAGCAGTCAGGCCATTTTATGTCATTCAAGGTCAGCAAGTATTGCTACATCGTTTCCAAGTGCTCTCATGCAAAGTCCATTTCAAACTTTCGGCCTCTGATCGAAAACATAACAGCGAACTTTGTTTCAAAATAAGTTGCGCTAATAACTTTATATGTCATTGAGCGTGTGATCGAACAAATACGTCAAGTAAATGAAGATTTGACGTTTAACTTCATCATCAAATCAATTAAGTTACTTAATTGACGAATTTTAACACCGAACTAGTTGAACCAATCGGCGTAGTCTGGCATTTTGATCTTTATTTTCTTCTTACTACAGAGTGTCGTTAGCTTGAGGTTCCTACATAGTCGGTCTCGTTCTTTCTCTCTAAAGGGCAAGCTTACCAAATGCAAAGCTTTTGCCCGAGCCTTATCGTTCCTGTTGAGCGATCAGAGCATAACTCTATTGTTACCAAAGCTACAGACCCACATGCCGTGTAGCACGAAAATTTTGTAAGGGATGGCCATTTTTTTCTAGTTTGCAAGTACAAACATATGAATCCAGCACAGAACTCTCTCTCAACGCCCGAGGAAGATTCCGTTCCCATTTATTCTCGTGAAGAGGAAACTTTAAAATGTTTTTGGTATATACTTCATGGCTGAATGCCACGCAGTCGCCTATAGATTCCAATTGATACTTTTCTCTGATAAGCCCCCTCAGTTCTCAAATAAGCCTCCCCCTCTCTAATAGTCCCCCCCCCCCCCTCCTCCCTCTCTAAAGTTCTTGCAAACAATAAGCCTATCGTGGAGGGGGGGGGGGGGCTTAATAGAGAAATATCGTTTACGATTCAAAATTTCGTTTAAGCTTAGCCTACTCTCGTGTATGGTTGAGGAACGAGCGGCGAAGCCATGAGAACGAGTGGGCAAGCGAAACGAGCCGCGAGGGGAATGGGGTGAGGAAAGGGAAGGCTCAGCCGCTCGCAGGAGAGCCTGGTCGCAGGCTAGTCTTAGCTTGGCGGGTACACTAACGGTCCGTTACTCCCGGAGCGTTGAACCTATCTGAAGCTATCTTACAGCTCGAAAGAAAATGACGAAGTCGGCCAAAACCTTCAGCCCGGTAGCTGTAGCCAATCGGATTTAAGCGAAAGAGTTTTTGTCTCCATTCCATCTTCAAATGCAAATTCAAACTATCATTTTGTTTGAACTTACTCGAATATCAATTAGCTGTTTCATGGAAAATAACATTTGGAATAGTTTTCTTTACAATAGAAATGTATGGTTATCGATTTTACCCTTGAACCACTCAGTCAACCGGTCAAGTGTTCGTCTATTTCCTTGTTTGATGAATATAGCAACACTAGCGACAGACAGTAGCACAATCTAGATTTTAAAGGCAAGAATTTAACCATTAACACGAAATCTACGATCTCCTCTTGTTCAGAAAGCGAGGTTTTTTTTTTAGGTGAGCATTGGTTTAACCCCTCCCCGCAGGGTTTTTTTTTGTCATAACAATTAAACTACGAGGGAGTATTATATTCTCAAGTTCTTGATCTACGAAACAGGCGATGACTGCGGCTGTAAAAACACGGAGTCATGGAGAATTTTCAAATTTTGCTGATCTAACATAAAACTATAAAAAGGCAATTCGGACTGTGCGTTGGTTTTAAGGTGTTAATCCTGCACGGAGTGCTGGTTTGTTGACGGTTGGACTGCAGCTAATACAGCACTGCATTTACATCGTTGATTGCAGAATTCAAAATGGAGATTCGAAGTAGCAGCAACTATATCTGGAACTTGAAGGAGGTCTTGGGCCAGGGGGCGACTGGAGCTGTGTATAAAGGCAGGAATAAGGTAAACCAGATTTGAAGAACTTGGTTATTCGACCGTATCGAGTGACCTCTTGTGCAAACCTATCTTCTTACAAATATTGCAGAAAACTGGCGACATTTATGCGATCAAAGCGTTCAACCAGATAGGCATGATGCGTCCGCAAGAGGTCAGGAAGAGAGAGTTTGAAGTGCTGCGAAAGCTTAACCATGAAAACATTGTAAAAATCTTTGATGACGAGACCGAGGTAAAATATTAGTAGTAGTGATATCAGGTACGCAGTTTAATCAATACACAGAACCTAAAATTCTGTGTGTCATTTTCAAATTTCTAAAACAAGTCGTGCACTATTAGTTTTAGAATAGACCTTACAAACTGACATTGTGTTTCGATCTTTCTGAGAGTCGCAGTTCTAAAAAATTGTTTTGTTTTGATCTGCAGTGTTTGTTTTGAAAGCTTCTAGCTGAATTTGCATATTGCAACAGCGGATGACACAACAAAATGCAAATTAAACTTCGAACTAGTCACGGATCGTTTCTACAGTGGATTGTATCTCGATATTTGTCACAAAACTGTTTATGTATTACAGGAAAGCTTGAGAGCCGAAGTAGCCACACAACCTGATCAAAATAATTTTTTTTTTCGCCGAAGTGGGAAAAATCGCGACGAACCTGCGGTCAAGTTCTTCTTGAGCGAACATCTTGTTGAACATTAAACGCAATATTGAGATGGCCCAACGATGATTTTAATTTATTAGTGGAAACTGAAAGGTTACGACTCGGGCTTTGACTAGTATTGAATCGATCTGTCAACGGTTGAATTAGCAGCACAGAAGGGTCGGTTGGTTCTTATGTTTCATAATTAATGGATGTTTCACCGTTGTGCTATTCGAGCGAATAAACTTTCAAGTAACGCAAACTTAGGTTTTTCATCAAACATATTCTAAATCTTAAACGGAAGCAGAGAATTTTTCATCAAACATATTCTAAATCTGAAAGGGAAGCAGAGAATAGTGAGCTAGTGCTGGTTTTAGGTACCTAAAGGGTTCGAGTTCGACTTGTGGTCACTACAAAATACCGAAACAGGGGATTCCCCTGACGTCACTCGCGGCTCAAGTCGCGTAAACAACAGAAAAATCGTAGGCCAATCAAAACTAGTTTCAGCACAGACATGTCAGTCAAAGTTACCGTATGCGGGTTGTTAACCCATTCAACTGCGAGGGCACTATATTCAATCTACCCTAGGACACCAAATAAAACCTTTGATTATTGATCCAAATCGGCGATTTAGCAGAAGAAGTATGATAAATTTGATGGACGAAACAACATTCTTCAGTTTAATCATGGTTTAATGCTAACATGTTTCGGGGCGTCTCGCCTCTTCTTCAGAGTGTGGCTGTTACCTAAATGATTTAAATACAAACTAAAGACAATGTAAAATTACTGTGATGATAACTAAATCTCAAACGCGTTCACGAGCACCTTAGAGACAGGTCGTCTCACGTATTTAAACACCTTATACAATCAGAAGAATGCCGAGCAGCCTGTTCTAGCGAGTGCTTCGAAATAATAGACCATGGAAATAGCTTTTCGATCAAATTAAAAGAAGCCATGCATATAAAATGGGTCAAACCAAATCTAAACCATCAAGTTATGTATGTTAATCTCTCCTTTGAGATTTAGTTATTATCCCAGTAAATTTACATTGTCTTTAGTTTGTATTTAAATCATTTAGTTCATTTAGGTAACAGCCACACTCTGAAGATGAGGCGAGACGCTTCGAAACATGTGATCTTTAAACCATGATGAAACTGAAGAATGTTGTTTCGTCCATCAAACTTTGAGTGTTGGCGTCTATTTTGTTTGTTCAGAGCAAGGTATTTCCGGGGAGTTCGACAAACTCAATAGCAATATGCAAATCGTTTGTATTCTAAGACACTGCAAAGGAAGACAACAGCTCTACGAGAAAACAACCTCCAAGAAGTTTTTTTTTTTCATTTGCAACGTTTTAAGTCGAAAAAAGATAACCAAACTCTAATTTAAGGTCAAACAAGCCTTCAGAAGTTTCACATTTTCAATGAACACTCGTCCTATGTACCATTTCTGTTCTAGATTGTATTTGTCCAAATTAGTTTGTCTCAAACAGGTTTTTGAAATCTGAAATTTGTTTAGTTATTAAATTAATTACAAAAGGTGAAAAGTGAAAAAGTAAAGAAATCAGCTCATTAGCTATTTAAAGAATGTGAAATTAATTTTTTATAGTCCCGTTTGAAAACAAGGTGCTTTTTTGTGCCAAAATTAAATGATGACTCAGGGTGTACGAAGAAATATAGCATTAGGATAAAAGTAAATCTATTCTTTTTATATTTTTTGTAGTTTGTAGTTATTTCGATTTATTTTTGTAGCAATCATTCTTAGCAAATGTAAAACTTCGTAAATTTTTGAAAGGCAGCCTTTGATTTGTAGCAAATGTTTATATTCTGTGCTTAGACAAGAACTCAAAACGAAATAATTGTCATGGAGCTGTGTTCAGGAGGAAGCTTGTTCACATTGCTGGAGCACCCATCAAATTTTTATGGCTTCTCAGAGGATCAATTCAAGCAAGTCGTTGGAGATGTTGGTGAGTGTCAATGAAAAACCTTAGTGCTTAAGCATTGTTATCTATTTTACCCAGCTTCTCACTTTCTTCCATGTGAAGACTTAGTCTAGTTGGTTATAAAAGACGAGTGCCTTTAGATTATTTATTAATTTTTATGTTTTGCAAAGTTTTACTGTTTAATCTGCACTGGTTTATTTTGTATAAAGGATGATTTATCCGGTTTTATTTTTGCAACAACAATAAAGAACTTAATTTAATCAGAAACTAAACCTGAGAAATCGTGTTATTGTTTTTAATTATGATTGGTGTTGTTTTATAATAATTTTTGAACGTTCCTTTTTCAAATGTTCGTCTCGATTTTCAACGGTAATTATTTGGTGTCATTGTGCTTCAAATCTCCAGTTGCTGGAATGAAGCACCTCAGGGAGCAAGGGATCGTACATCGAGATCTGAAACCTGGAAACATCATGAGGTTCTACAAGGAAGATGGAAGGTAGTTATAGAACAAGATAAAACAATAATATAGAAGGTCTATAAGATGAACCCAGAAGAAACAAAATGATGAAAATGTTAAAAGGGAAAAAAAGAAAGTTTAAAAGGGTGGTGAAAATGAAGTCATTGTTACTAAAATTTATAAACAAAGTTGAAAACAGATGAAAAATATCTCAAGTCACATGCTAAAACGTTATTTCGCATATTACCATATTAGCTTTTTAAAATGCAAGCACTTGAATCAAATGGGCGGTTGCTGTTGGCTGTGAATTATGAGTTACTTCCCAACAACCGGTAAAGTTGAAGTTTAAGGGCAAACTCTCTATTTTAAGATTAACCTTTAACATGCTGTGATACTCGCAATATTAGATGGACTTTTCATCATAGAATTTCTTTTGGGAGGGGGGAATACAAGGAGTTTTCTTCTCGAGGTACGTTACACTTAGATAATGTACGCATGAAGGTAGTTCAATTCATCTTAGACTGGTAGAATTTGTCTCCAATAGTAACCCTTACGATTTAGAGGCCTCTACGTATTATCTAACCTCAAATGTCAGTTACTAATTCAGGAGTGTGCGATAGATTTATAAGAGATGCTAAATAGCCATTGAGGCTCTACGCATCTAGTTGCTTGTAAATCTCATATTCAACAAGATCGAATGGAATGATTGGGCCACGATACTTGAGAATTATGCAGTTGTACAATTTGATTGCTTTCCGCACAATTTTTTTTGGTTTAGCAGTACTTACCATATAAGGTCAAGGAGCTAATAACGAAGACTAATGAACGAATCAAAACGCTCCAGAAGCGCAATATTCGAGGTTATTTTTCTTAGCTTTGTATATCTTATGCTACAGCTCTTTGTACAAGCTCACAGACTTTGGAGCTGCCAGAGAACTTGAGGATCAAGAAAAGTTCATGTCCATTTATGGAACTGAGGAATACTTGGTGAGTTTCTGGGAACTTTTAATTCTTAGAAAGAGTTCATCTTACCTACATGTATACCAAACTATTTGTCCATCTGTCTGGTTGACTTTCTATTTACCTATCTCAGCTTACAATACCGCGCTGAAACACAAGTTTAGATGTCTACCTATCATCTATCATCTCTCTCTCTCTCTCTCTCTCTGTATCTGTATCTATCTTTCTATCTATCTGTATACCATGCAGCGTACTTTTATTCAAAAATAACAATTTGTCTGCCTGAAAACTCAGTTTGGATGTTAATTTACACATAGCTACCTGTTTGCATTTTGCATTTTAGTTCCATACATTTCAACTCGTAGTTTTTTAAGTTCATATCCAGCCTTTCCTTTTTTGCTTGTTTTGCTTCTGGATAGTCTAAAAGGGTCTGCCTTAACTTTCTAGCATCCCGAGATGTACGAGAGAGGAGTACTGAGAAAACATGGCAGCAAGTCTTTTGGAGCATCGGTGAGTTCATACTGAAAACAATGCCTTTAGTCAGTATCTACATACCGAGAAAGAAAGATCATTGCTCTCGAAACTCGGAGAAAGCTTCGGTCGTTATAGAGAACTAATTTATGCCGTGAATAAACACTAACAGGAAAAATAAGCTCAATAAGGTCCGTTGTATCATGCAGAAGTCGATCTCCTTAACGACATTTGATGCCGTGGCTCAGTGTGTAGTGGTCTGTCAACAAAGCTATGGAGCTGCATCTGCTGGGAACAGTTCAGTCTTTCAAACGAGCCAATAAAAACACAGTTCACGTGTCTTTGACACGTTTGCCCCAGCCTTTGCACATTTAGGAGGATTTTTTTCTTCTCCAACGTCATTATTTCTTTATTTTTCTCGAAGGTTGATCTATGGAGCATTGGTGTGACGTTCTACCACATTGCAACAGGGGAACTTCCTTTCAGACCTTACGGAGGACGTCAGAACAGAGACACGATGTAAGTGCTCAACTGATCTACACTACATGATGCATTTGAGAGTGCTAAGAGTTTTATCAAGCGTTTGATTTAAAAAGCATATAATCATTATATGATTAGATGTCTGAATTCCGAATGTGGTAGTATTGTTTCAACAAGTTTATATGGGTGTTAGACATAGAAAGTACAGTAAACGATGGACAAGAAAATCTCGATTCCTTATTTTTCCTCAAATTTGATTACCTTGTCCCTGTAGATCCCCACTTCATGCATATTTCCGAAACCTAATGGTTTTAATTCCAAGTCCTATTTCGAAATAAAAGATTCTAAAATTTGATTACCCAGATCCCCACTCCATAATTCCAAGACATACGGGTTTTAATTCCAAATCCTATTGGTTTAATTTTGAAGTAAAAGATCCTCAAATTTTATTACCTTTACCTTGTAGAGCCCCACTCCATAATTCCAAAACCTAGTGGTTTTGATTCCAAATGTTAGTGGTTTTGAACTAAAACATCATCATTTGAAATTCCATGAGAGTTTGCAATGATTTAAACTGAAGACTACGATAGTAATCCGAAGTAAAGACACGTTTTGAGCAGAGATTTAAACTTTCGTATTTCTGTTATAGGTACCGAATTACAACAGAAAAGGAAAGCGGGATGATTTCCGGTGTACAGAAGAGCCATGGCGGTAAGATAGAGTGGAGTGACAAGCTTCCTGAACGAACTCGACTTTCGCAGTAAGTTAATTAGTATTAAGACAAATTAACCATATCTGCGCACGGTTGCCGATCGGTATTTTCTGCTTGACTTGTAGTCCAAGAGTCTCGAGTCAAACACCGATGTGTTTCGTCTTGATCAAGACATTTATCTTACTCGTTCCAGTCGACTCAGCTGTATGTACGAGTACCATCTTCTGCTGATGGCTAACCTGCGATAGTTTAGTGTCCCGTCAAAAGGGAGTCAAAGACTCTCATCCGCTTTAACACTTCGGGAACCGGAATTAAGCGGCAACGGCCACTAGGCTCGGGAAAGGGTTTAGGTGAGGTTTCAGCTCAAATCTACCATAAGAGAAAAAAGATTCCCCATCTAATAAATTATTGAGGACTTACTAACACACTTTTTACTCTCTTATGGCGTGTTTCTATATTCTTCTAACAAGAGCCCATACTTTCCGCATTACCAGTTGACTGTAAAAGGTGTTTTCCGAGTGTATTCCTGAAGGCTACTCAATTTTGGCCTCGTTCACAACATAATGGTGGTGTAAGCCTCGTCAAACGTTTACGTAAAATCATAGTTACAATTTACATTCATTAGCAACAACCATTTAAATGCAAATTATTACCAAAGGCAAATTGATCGATAATAGTTAACTGGAACTATAAAAACGTGATAAGAAAGTTTTGGTAATTAGCTAACGAAATATGACATTGGATTATTTACCATGGTTAACTTGAATTCCTCGAACTCTGCAGAAGCCTCCGAGACCTTTTTACACCGATACTTGCTGGAGTTTTGGAATCAGATCCGGACAAGATGATGTCATTTGAGAAATTTTTTGAATTAATTCAGGACATTATGACAAGAAAAGTAGTTGATGTGTACTGTGTGGGGTCGAGCTCGTTCCATAAAATCTACATCAAACCGGGCGAAAAGTGAGAACTTGCTTTATGCCTTCTCTCGGGGGACGGAGCGGAATATTTCAAACCATAATATTCATATTCATTTCGGAATATTCAAATATTCATATTCAAGAGGCAAATATTCGTATTTCCTGGCTTAATATTCATATTCTGAGGTCAAGATAATCAAATATTTATATTCCGAGGCAAAAAAATGTGCGAATATTCGTATTCCGAGGCGAAAAATATGCGAATATTCATATTCCGATATTCCGCTTCATTCCTCGACTTCTCCGCCAGAGAAGGAAAGAGGAGCTTAGAAAAGTTAGTTAAAGGAATCCTTTACCTATTTAACATCGTTGGTCTCAAACAATTTTTTTAAATTATTTGTCCGTACGTATTATTCTCGACCGTACTTCATAATGGATAAATAACAAGTAGCTGTGACCCAGCGTGATTAACCCTATGGTTATTCTGGGTGACAATTTACCTTCCTTGTTTGTATTTTATTTCTTCTTTTGTTGATTGTTGATATCAATTGTAATCAATAGGTATAAATAAAAATTTGTTGTTGTTGTTGTTGTATCAGCATCTCAAATTTGATAATCCTGTACATAAAGCTAACTGACTAAGCAATATAGTTTGATCATTTTCGCGGTTTGAATTTTCCGTGTGTCAGCATTTTGAAATGTGACGTGTTGTGGTTGCAGTTCCAGTCTACACTCTTGACGAATGCAGTTGCAATAAACCAGGAAGGGACTGGCACTGCAACCAAAATACGTCACATTTCAAAATGGCGGCGCGCTGGAAATTCAAAACGTGGAAGTATCAAACTAAGTTGCTTGGCATTGGATCTATCTACAGGAGAATCAAATTTGAGCTGTTGATATGGACACAGACTTACTGAATGTTTTACTTGAAACCAACAATATTATACAGTAGAGGTTACCTTTAGGAATTAAAATTCACTTGCCAGAAGTGCTTATAGTGAACCAGGAACTTTTAACCCTTTCAGCCCTAAGGCATTTGTAAACATCTAAATTCTTCTTGCAGTAAACAAAAGAAAACAAGCTGGTTAGTACTGAGTATATGAAATTTGATCAACCACCTAAAACCCTGGAAGATGAATTAAGAAATTCTCCCAAACTTCTCATAGGATGACTATGGGCTTAAGTTGGGAGAATTTATAAACTTATCTTTCGGCACTCTTAGGGGTTAAAGGGTTAAAGGTCTCGGCAATATGCAGTACGTAGAAAGTCTCTTTGACTATTCCAATTGTACTATCACTAAGTTATTTGAATACTACAAACTTAATAACACTGAAATTAATACTTTTGATTTTAAGGAAACATACGACATTTTTCAGTTTACCAAACATGTTTGGACACTACTAAAGTCATCTTTAGTGGTGCAAGAAATGAGTGTTACAAAAGGAAATATATAGAATACAATTACAAATACAATTATAACAATTATGGTAGTTCATGGTAAAGTAATCAGTAAATCCAGAGATTTTATCCGTCTGGTTATCTTAACAAGTCTTCACTTCAATCAATCATTTAACTTACATGTGTATTTTATAGATAAACCTCGCATGTCGAAGGGCTAACGCTCGAAACTTCAGCATCTTAAAAACTTTGTACGCTGGGGATCACACTATCAAATCAAGAATTGGCAGTTATTATTTTTATAAAACTAGAGTAGGAGAAAAGATTAATTTAATTTGGTATTTCCCATAAATTCATGTTCACCTGCAGGTTCGCCAAGCTACAGGACCTAGTAGCAGTGTACACAGGAATCGGTGCAGCCCAGCAGAGGTTTTTCTTCCAGAATGACGAGTTTAAACCAGATCTAATGGCGTTAGCCTCAACTTATCCCAACACATCCGTGAGTCAATAAAAACAGATATCACTTTGTTGATTGACATATAACCAAGTAAAACTTACACAGAACGATTAAGAAGATGGTTAAATGTAACCTTAAGTGCTGGTGACGGCACAGTGGCCGCGTGTTCGACTCTCGAGGAAGGAAGCGAAATATTTTGTTTTCAGTTGCACAGTGGCCGAGCGGTTATCGTGCTCGACTCTTAATCCGGCGCCCCAGAGTCGCGAGTTTGAGCTCCGGTCAGATACAGTGTTTGGTCCTTGAGCAAGACACTTTATCTGATTGTTCGAGTCGACTCTATGAATAAGTACCAGATTCTACACTGGGCTTACCTGCGATGGGTCAGTCATGTCCTGTCCTAGGAGAGTTTAAGACTCATCCGCTTAAGACCATGGAGTTAAGCGCTAATGGGCCACGTGGCTACAGAAAAGATTTAGCTCAGTTTAAAGCGCTGTAGAAATGTTTGTTAAATAGAATATGTTTGTGTGTAAGCCCAAAAAGATAACGAGCCTACTTTCTAAGACGTCAGCTATTTCGACTTTAGAGGAGTTTAGCACATTTGTGGAAACAATATTAAGTCCTCTAGTGGTTGAGTGCAACCCTCCAGGGAAATCTAGATGACGTAGTGTTTACAAAAAAGTCTGAAAGTCCGAACATGTTCTTACCTTAGACAAAAAAAGTCTTTTGCTTCAAACTACTGAGCAAGTATAATGATATAAGCCGAATTTTACGCGCTCTGTGTTTGGTGGAAAAACCGTTGAACGTGTGAATGTAAACACGGTTTTTACATGCTATTGTTCTTCGTTTGTTAATTTTCTAATAGAAGAAAGGTAAAATTATCTCAGTGTTAACATAAGTTGAAGTAAACACCTGGAGAACACGCGATATAAGCGTAGAAAACCATGAAGCGGATCGGACCAGTTGCAAAGTAGCCAACAGTAACTGAAATACTCCTAGAGTTTTGGTGACCACCTGGGTATATTCCTGAGATAATTTGACTGCTTGTCCTCTCAGTTCTTAAGATTATAAGTACTTTCATTCTTAGGATGACGAGCCATTACTGATGATTGGAGGAGAGCACGCCATGTCCAGGATCATTACCGTGAAGATACGTAAGTCGGGCATAAGTTGTTTTTCTTGCGCTCTTTCAGTACAACTCCATGCTTTGAATTTTATGCAATTACTTTACCTTTTATACCTTGTTCGTTTCCTTGGCACCCATGTACTTTCTTTTTTAGTTTTTCATTGAATTTTTTTTCTTTGTTCAAGGCTTTCCTGTATTTTTATTAAGCCTCCTCTCAATATGTCTTACCAACAATCAATTTCTTCACTTTCTTTTTTCTCCCTTCGAACATGAAAGTTTTTTGTTTCCATCAAACAGTCAATGCATCCATAAAAATTTTTAGTTAGTTAGGTTGGTTGTCAAGATTTTTCCTTTGTACGAGGAAACAATTAATGTTAATGGAAGATAAGTTTTTAATATACTTGCTTTATTAGCCCCGATTCCTGAGATGAAGGAAGAGTTTACACTCGAAAGTGACTCATCTATTGCTAAGGTGTGTTTACAGTTTTTCTTGATAATTTTTTTCTACTGGGTACAATACTCGAGGTTTGCTAGTTTAGTCATGGTTGAATATACGTTTTTTGCCGCATAGATCATGGCCAACTGTGCGTACTGCAGCAAGAGAGCTGTCAAGTGCTATGTGAGATGCATCAAGGCAATGAAGCAAACAGCCGAATCAGTTTTGTAAGTATCTGTCTGTATAACTGAATTTCTACCACGTTTTATGGGTATTAAACTATTACGCATTCATCCCCCCTCTTACTCTTAGTTTCCTAGTTCAGTTTGGATTAGTATAAACAGCTAGCCTGAACCTCTTTACCCACAGTCAAATGGCCTTTGTCCAGTTGGTGTAGCTTTGCATTCAGTTAGTCCAGCAACATCCGGCTTTACACGTTTGAATCACGTCGTTATTCTCGTTTGCAAAAACTTAATTACAATGCATGTGTTGTTGAGAAGATCACGTACAGTTTCCGTCATAATGAAAAGTACTCTGAGGACATGCAGGGAAACTTCAACCAACCCCTACATTGAGGAGCAGGAGGCCACGATAATGGTCCAGTCTGTTCAGCAAGAACGACCTTACCAGGAACAAGAGACTCCTACCGGCATTGCCCTTGCCGCCTTCGAAATACACAAACCAACGCAATAAGGCTGTAGTTCCACGACGTCTTTGAAAAAGAACTTTTATCACTGTCTAGCATATATTGTTGTGCACGTGTTGTCTCTAGTTCAGGTCTTAAAACATGAAAGTGAGACTGTTCTCTTAATCCTCGATTAGTATTATCATGCCGGGATAGATCAACTTACACACGAAGTTGTTGTTTTTTTTTCTTAGAAAATGTTTAAAAAAGGATTTGATGCTTCAACTAGCCAGCTGCACAAAAGTGGACTGTCAGCATAAATCTGTGTGCAAAAACTCCAAAATGACCTGTGAAAGGTAATTTAGAATAGTACCTCGGAAACATTTTATATTTTTATCATTGACTTTATGAGTTTACTTTTGTTATCTTAGCTGCTGCTTTGCTATTATGGCTGTCAGTGTTACTATAGTTTTACAGGCGTTAGAATAACGAAAAACTTTGTGGTTTCAGCGCCACGACAATTATTAATGTTGTGTTTAAGTAAAAGGTTGTTATTATTGCCTTCATCTTCTTTTACCAAAATCGTTGTCATTGTTGTTGCTCGAAGAGATGATGACCACTTGCTGTGGGATTCGTTCAATTTTTTTTCAAAGTTTTCAGAATATGTTGCACACCAACAAATCATCCTTTTTTCAGTTACACCTTTATCTGGTTTTCTATAGAGATTAATGCAATCTCTGTATATATAATTGTATTAGCAAGTCTAATAAGGATGATATTAAAACAAATAGTGACAACAACGTTAACAACAAAGGTAACAATAAGCTGGTGCCTTGGGCAGGATACGTAAGAGGCTTGTGAGAATAATGAAGACTTTGGAATCGTTCACCTTTTTATATCTCTTATAGAATATTGATAATAATGAAAACAAACATAAAATAGATTAAAGATTTTAAACACTATAAATATAGGGGAGTTTCAGTCATTGTTGTTAATGAGCCAACTGTTGTTTGGCTGGTGATTTGAGACGAATGATTCTTTGTTGTATGTCTTGAAGGTGTTTGGATTTGAAAGGGTTTGTTTGTAAACATTACGACAGCTGAAATCCGCCTCTAGAAGCCCGGCGGGAAAGAATAGCCATGAAACTAACGCGTCTTTCTGTTCATAGCCAAGAAAATATGGTCAACATGGTAAAATCGTTGCTTTCAAGAGTCCCAGAGGCTCAGAGTGGTAAGATTTTGGGATTGTGACATCTAGTCAGAATACTATTACCTATTCTCTTTTGAGTTTGAACGTTTTTCATTGGTATCTGCACAGCTTGATACAAAACGTAGCAAAGTTAGTTAGGCACCTTTTAAATAGCGTATGTCTTTGATGTATACCTTATGCTATATATTCTATAATGTAAACGACTCCCATCTAACTTTGTGCAGGTTTTGTGTGTTACCCTTAATTACCCCAAACAAGGGAGAGGTAATTTAACCTAAGAAAATTCTGTTGGACGTTCCCGTTCTCTTCAGGACTCCAAAGAGCTTTTGATTGAAAACTGATGATGATAAACTGGCTGAGAGCGTTGAATTTTACATTTCAGATGTGAAGTTCGAGCTTCAGGACGAACTCAGTACAGTTCTGGACACCATTGAACAAAAGAAAAAAAGTCTGATCGAGGTAACTCGTTTTGTACCGGCGTCATCTCCTTTTTCAGGTGCCGTTAAACTCAAAGAAGGCAAATACGATGATCGTCTGTGCTGTCCTATGATTGATGGATTGTTTTCAGTAAAATTGGATACAATTTTTAAAGAGAAGATTGCTTTTATATTGTTGGAAACAATAACAAAACTAGTTTTGAAAATTAACTTCTTCAGCACTGATGATTCTATTGTTTTTAAACAATTTGCAATTTAAAAAAAAAAAAAATTTTGCAAATGTATCGTTACCAAGAAATGAGGGTGAGAATTTTTTTATTGTTCTGCCTGACTTCGAGTTGGACATAAAACAAACACAAACAGAAACACGAGTCATGTTTACTATTTAACGTGAGTCTCAATGATGAGTAAAGAGGTCAGTGATCATTGATCACACCTTTCTGTAATGCACTGTGCTTCAGCTCCAAGAGCTTTTTATGTGGCCAACTTCGATATTGTTTAGGTTTACCACTAAAAGTCTCTTACTGTGTCTCTCTGACAACCTCAACAGACAACAGTACCTCTAAACGTCCGGAACAAATTGCTAGTTTCAATAGAGGCAAAATTGAATCTTTTAAATTCACGTTGGACTTCGTTTTCTACTTTACTAGTTTAACTTGGATACTTTTGGGTAATAGATCTGTGGAGTATGAAGTTTACCATGATATTGTTCGTGTTTCTAGTAAAACTATCTATATTGCTCTATATTTTATGGCTTTTTAACTAAAGTTTTGACATTTCTTGACAGCTGGGAAAGGATGAAATATACCTCGAAAAGTTCAAAACCTTGATCGCTGATGTTTTCGAGAAAAACGATCTGTCGCAGGTTCTTCTCATTTTCTGCAATGTTTCCGAATACGACTCAGTGTAAGTGCAGGCTTGTAATATACCGACAGATTTTACAGAAAATAATTGGTCATCGAAGAATTTTGCCGAACAAGACACACGCTGTAATCAGTCTTGCTATCCTTCGTTAAATTTCAGATGGGTAGCATTTTTAGGTGTTTTTATTTTCATTAAATGAATACCATTTGATGAAATGTCAGTACTTATTTATGTTTCTCGTGGTTGAGCAAAACCATGATTTTAAAAGAGGCTTAGCTTGTAGTTGTGAATGATTTGTAGTAGTCAAAATAAGTATAAAGGACAATTGAAAAATTGTTGTGTAGTTTGCAATTGTGGATACATTTTGTATCGCTTAAAGTCACTTTACTTTTAAGATTCGCACTACAAGTGGAGCTAGGAATGTAGGTCAGTCAAATAAATCCCCTTTTCCAGTAACGTGCAATAACTGACCTTTGGTTGAGTTTCAAACACGTATAACAATAATGGAACACTAGATTTGAAGTGAAACAGATAACGACAGTAACATTAACAATAGAAATATATTAGAAGCAATGTTAACGATAACAACAGCAATAACAAACATAGAAACAGCAACATGACAGTGAATGTGTATTTGTTTCTTCTTGTTCAGCGTGGCAGAAGTGGCAACATACACAAAGAGCATTGAGGATGTGTACAACAGATTTAGGAGAGAGAAACATCGCAGACGTACGTTATTTTTAGATTTTTTTGTGCAGCTTTTGTTAAATTTGAATAATGATATTCTGAATCGAATTGGCTAAGATGTTACGTGCAAGACCCCCTTTTTGTTATGGCAGTTTGGAGAGTGTTGAGGTACTCCCTGAGCTAATTCCTCAGAAACCCTATTTTTTGTACTCCGAGAAATGCGTTCTTACATGGCTTTCAATATTTAGGGATGTTTTACGCCGATGAACAAAACCACGTGTTTGATAGGTGGGTATGGTTCAGTTCTCCTTTCTTCTTCATCTTGAAATCCACGATTACAAAAACATGGCAACTTGAACATTTACCCATAATTCCTAGCGCATAAACGTCTAAAATTACTCATAAAAACGCATACTGAGAGTCTGTTAACCTCAAACTTGACACACATAATGTTGTTTGTAAAGGAAAAGTTTTACCAACTGTTACCGTGATGATAATAATAATAATGATAATAACATTTTATTTAAACTGGGTAAAACCAGGTTTACATGGCGTAATTTTCACCTAGGCTAAAACTACTCTATATGTAAAAATTATAATATCTACATCTTTAGTATATCCTACGTGTATTAAAAACAAGAAAAACATTACTTAGCTACTTTAAAATGATTTAGAAATTATACTCTTAGCATAGTTCAGCGAGTTTTGTCCTGATTTATCTACCTTAGAAACAAAATTGTGGAAACGTGCAAGAAGCTATCACCGAAAGTTGAACAGTGTGCCAGCAAGCGTGCAGAACTTCACGAGAAGCTTCAGGACTGGTTGAGGTAAGAACACCCTTGATAGTTAGGCTCTCTCTAAATCAACTAAGGTGTGCATCTTTTGTGTTGTATAAGAGCTGACAAACTTTCAGGGAACAAAGTTACCACCTCTTCTTGACTGCATGTACAAGTATCCGTGTTTTGTCAATTAAAGGATTAGATTAAGTGTCTACGGTTCCTCTAGTTGGGAGGCGGTAACGGACAAAGTGTGGGGCTGCTATTCAAAGTGATGTGTGGTGGGGAGGTTCTATGTAGGTCGCTACGAATTATCGTTAAGGCCTGTTTAGAGAAACCCAGAAAGGTGTTGACTGGAGGTAATCTGGTAAAGTTGGATGGGCAAATGCCTTGCTCATAGGATTTATTGGATTACTGGAACATCGAAAGCAAGTTAGTAAAGGTGGAGTTCGGGAGAAAATCGCATTCTAGTAGAAAAAGCTAAAGTTACACACAACGGACACCAATGATAACTTAAAACCAAGACACTCGTGGTAAAGAGGAACGGAGGCAGAGGTGGGGGGGGGGGACAGCTGAACATTAGAGAAGAAGCAGATCCAAGTTGTTTCTGGTGGAAACACCCTGTGGACGGTTTTTGCTTCACCATAGCCTGTGAACAGGCTCTTCGGCGAAACTAGTTGGGAAGGGGACTTGGGAGAGGGGATGGGAAGAAGAGCCTGTGGACATTCCTTTCAAAACACTGTTCCGAGATTCCAGATTCTGGTATCCGTCGCTGATTGGTCCGTTCACCGATTGATGACAGGCGTGACATGATTTCTCACCGCCCGCT